>VDFB02007080.1:0-42726 GCA_007258455.2 Sequoia sempervirens | reverse complement strand
ATTATCCATAGTTTGTTGAAAGCAATCCTTTAGGCTTTTAGCCATAGTAGCAAGGAAGTTCAAGTAGTTTGATAAAAATGCTTTGGTAGACATGTATGGAAAATGTGGTAGCTAGAAAAGGCGGTGAGTTGTTTGAAAAAATTCCTCAAAGACCACAATAGCAGCAAGGAAGTGAATTGTTTGATAAAATGCTTTGGTAGACATGTATGGAAAATGTGGTAGCATAGAAAGGGCGGTGAGCTGTTTGAAAAAATGCCTCAAAGAAATTGGCCACATTTCTTTGAGGAATTTTTTAAAACAACTCATTGTCTTGTCATGCTATTGCTTACTATTATTCTTTCATATATTTCTTTCAAGCATCCATAGCATAGAAAAGACAATGAACTGTTTGAAAAAATGCCTCAATAAAAAGTAGTCTCATGGAATGCCATGACAAGCAAATGCAATTGGTATCTACTCCTAGTTATTACTTATGCTCGTGAAGTAATTGCATCACTGCTTATGTTGACTTTCTAAACAACTATATTGTAATTGAAATTTTTTCATCTATCAACATCTAGTTATTAGTTATGCAATGTGAAGTAATAGTTTGAGTTTGAAAGATGTGCAATGCAATGTAATCAATGATATGAATATAAACTACACAAATCTATTAAGTACAATTCATTAGTTAAACTCTTTATTCTATTACCTACATGAAGGTTTGTCCAACTCCACTGGCACTGGGAGGTGTTCCCACGAAACCTCCAACATTAGCCTATTCAACATCCAAAATCAGGTATTAGAATACCATTCATATAACAATGCTATTCACATGTAATAAATTTATAATTGTTTGCTAGTTACATACCTCAACAGTAGATATAGTGGAGTAATAAACAGGTGGAGGGTCGGTGTATCCAATATCAACACTATGACCCTAAAATTTTATTACAATCATAAAACTAAATTAGTTAATCTTGCATTTCAAAAAAGAAATTTAATAAATTCAATTCAATGAACATGCTAACATTTACTTGAGTATCGATGCTGAAAGGCTAATTCAAAATGTCAGTTGTCATCCCCATCTCTATAGTTGTAGATGTATCCTGTGCACCAGCCTCCTGAGTGTCTGTGGGGTTATATGTACAAGTTGACCTTCAAACTTGAGAAGAATGGGGTGGAAGCCTACCCCTCGAAGACTCCCCTAGATGGCGTTGTACTACAGGACTAGCATGTTGGATGATACTCTAGGTCAAAGACCTGATAGCCTACAAAGTTTCCACCTCAGCACTCTCCTTCGCGACAGAAGGGATAATGGCATGCTCATAAGTCAGCCTAGTGAGAGCTTGTCTCACTTGCCACTGAGGATTCAGTCATGCACTAGGTCTATCCTATGTTGACCCCTCACCTCTCCCCTGAAAGTCCCTCATATTAAAATAATTGGGGATTTTGTTGAGGATGAACTCACACTAGAGTTTCCTAAAGAAATATTGGGGGACTTCACAATTTTTGCATGGTGGATAGTCAAAAACCATGTACAACCTATCCCAAAAATAGTTCCTAATCCCTTGGTGGTGGCACCAATGGATAGGAAACCTCTTGGAATTCAATTCAATATTTTTATTGGTGTGTGGGTCAGTGAATAGTGAACACAAATCATATTGTGTAATTTTTTCATCTTTTACTTCTTTATATGATAATTTATCTGCATAAAAATTCCTAGCCGCCTGCCTCCTATCTGCCCAACCACTTAATTGTTTGTTGATTGCATCTACATGTTTTAACATTTCTTGAAGTGAATTGGAAAGTGTTCTTCTTTCCATGGTTGAATTTACTGGATCGTTCAACCTCGTGATTAACTCCTCAATCTATTTTTTATTATTTTCAAATACCCCCATTAAATTTGGTTGGGTGCTAGGAGGATGTTGAGGAATTGGTGGAGATTGTTGTTGTAGTTGTTGAGGATTTTGTTCATGTTATTGTTCCTCTAGTTGTTGAGGATTTTTAGGGTGGTTTTCAGGTTCATTAACATCTCCTACAAATTAAACAAATGAATATCAAAAACAACCTAAAATTGTGTATTTAGCAACAAATTTGCAAAAAAATAAACAATGCTTACTTGTTTGACCTCCCCATCGATGTGGCAGAATCCTGGCGATGAAATTGCAACAAATTGGTGAAGAAATCACAAAAATATCTTCTTCCAAAATGTGGGCATGCAAATGTAGGGTTTTGTGGCTGCGGGCTTGAAAAAACATGGTGAGAAAGAAATGAACTCGTTTTCTTTTCTTTTTTTTAATGTGTTATAACACGCTCGCATTATAACGCAAGCACATTATAGGCTCAATGTGATCGATCCTTTGGCTCAATCACACCAAGCCATAACGTGAGCGCATTATAATGTGCTCGCATTATAGCCTATCAAATTATTTTTGAAAATTTGGCCACTTTTTGGGCCCCCATATTTTTGCACCCGCCCTTCAGTGGTTGTAACTAGGTGAGGCTTGCAATTATGGTTTGAGGGAGATCAACTCCTTCAGAAGGTTCATCTCTAACAAAGGTAAATTTACATTATTTTTTTTCTATTAGTTTAATGTACATATTGTAAATATCTTGCTTTCCATGAAGTGCATTTGCACACCCTACATTCTCCTTAAGGGAATGTGTGTTCCTAGCTTCCATTCTTTTCTCCAAGTGTAGGCCTACACATGTTTAGCTTTTTCCCTTGGGAGGCAAAATTTTATAAATCCCCTTCATGGCTTTGTGCCTAATGTACTTATAAGACCTCTAGATCCCATGATTAGTAGGAAATCATCCTGTAGAAATCACCATAAATGTTGTCATTTCATGTCACCCTTTTATGACCCATCATTTATAACTAATCTGAGAGATCCTACAGGGAAATCTTGCATGAATTCTCCTTGAAGGGTCCTAAAATTGGCTAAGTCATGTTGTTTTAGACTTTCGGGCTTTCGCCTACCTCTCTGCTAGCATGCCTTCTTCATCGCTCCTGCTCCTTCTCTTCCTTCCATTTTCCCCTAAGTATTTCAAGTTTCGACCTTCGACCTTACCCTTTAACCCTTATTGCTTCTTTCTGGTAAGCCTCAAGACTTACCCCCAATCACCGAAGTCCCGATGATGCCTTTCAATATTTTCCTAAGTCTTGACTTGTCGAACTTCGGGGGTCGGTCTTCCCTCTTACCTCTTCCATCTTCTCACCCTTTTCCTCTATCGAACATCGGGTGTCGGCCTTCAGCCTTACCTCTTAAGCCTCACCGCTTTCTCCTCGCAAGGTGTAAACCTTCCACTCGATCTTCGACCCCCAAAATCTAGTCTTTGGCTTTTGGACATTGGGCTTTCATCTTCCGCCTTTCTTCCTTCTCACTTTCACTCTTTCAAAAATTTGGCTAAGTGTTGAGTTTTCAGACATCGATCTTCGGCCTTTTCCTTTACCTCTTACCTTTCTTTGATAAGAGGTAACCATTCCCTCCAAACCCTAATCACTCCTTTTGGACTTTGGCCTTCAGTCTTCCCTTTTACCCTTTTCATCTTTGTGATAAGGTGTAAGCCTCCTTCTCAACCTCTAAAGCCCGAAAAGGGTTATCTATTTGGACTTTTTGATTTGCTCTTTTTGCTTTCTCTTTTCTTCCTTCTTCTAGCATGTGGTAAGCAATAAGCCCAAAGCCTAACCACAAACAGTCTGATGCCAAGATGTGCATGAGGTGTGAATCAAGCCCGACACCCGACCCCAAAAAAGGTGCTCTTTTTCGTGGCTCCAGATGATTTAATGCATAAGAAAAGGTTTCCTTTCAGGCCTGACACCCTGACCTTTCAACAGATTTGGTATGTTTTTTGGGAGACACCATGAATACTCGATCTAACTTTTGAGTGGTCTGTTTTAATTTTTGGACTTCAAGGACAACATTTATTTCCCTCCTTGACTTCTATAGGTGGATTTCATGGTCGCCCAAATGCCCATTTATTGCAAATTACTTACCTTTTCTAACAGATTCACGCCCTATCACGGTTTTCAAGGGATGGCTCCATCCTTTCACACACAGACTTCATTGATAACCCTAGTTAGGGTTAGCATTCGGTTTGTAGTTCTAAGTTATGCCTGATCTATAAAGGAAAGAAATGTATTCATTTCAAGGGTTCTTCCTTTGGCTCCTCTAGTGTTTTTCTTTGGAAAACTTGCATTTTGCACTCTGCAATTGTAAAGATTGGCTTGTTGCCTCTACATCAATGAAATCGATCAAGCTTTCCTCTTCTCAACTTGTTTATGCTTGTGTAAGTTCATTACCTTCATATCTAAGTGTTTTTTCTCTCTTTTCATGCATGTATGTTTGAGTTAAATTATTTATAGTTGTTGTTATGAGAATCTCACTTTCCTTCCAGCACCTTATCAAACCCTAGCCTCCATGCTTTCCTTTGGGAATCGACCAAATAGAGATTTGTGTGATTCCTATGGTCCCTCTTCAACGTATTATTGTGCAATATCAGCCGGGAAGAAATGACTTTCCATATTGGTCTATCACCTCCATTTCCCTTTCACGCTTTCCTTCTCCCCTTTTCCCCTGTGAGTTGTTAGAGTAGGATAGTGGTAGGTTTTCATGCGCTGGGTTTGACTAGCACATTGCACTTGGATCGAAAGAAGAATCCATCCTTCTCTAGAGATTCGACCTCATACATGCAAAAGTCCCACACCTTGAGGTTGTTTCCATTGTGTCGTTGAAATGATAAACTTCGTGTTCAGCAAGGTGCAATTTCTTGTGATAACAGTTTCATAATGCAAGACCTCCCTTCTTATTCATCTTACTTCTCATATTATAGTAACTCTTGACCTGAGCAATTTTTGCTATAGTCAAGGAAATGATCTTTTCATTGGAAGGTCTTCTTAACTATAACTTTTTTGTAGAATATTCTACATTATGAACATGAAATCCTTCATTAGAAAAGACTTGTTGATGTTGAAATCTCTCTACATGTATCTTTTCTTCTATGTCATGTTCAAGGCCACCTTTTTCATAAGAGTAGTCATATTCACAACAAAACTAGTGTGAGGATAACATATTAATGTTCTAATGTTCCTATTCTATATTTGACCTATGGATACTATCACTACACTCATCATTTTCTTCATTAGGGTTCATGATTGCTAAATCTACAACACATTGCAATGTTGGGTGGGGCATCTAGAAATCCATGCACCAACGATTATCATCTACATTATTAACACCTAGACATTTTAGAGGTTCTAGTGTCTCTTTATGTGTTGTTTCATTAGGGTATGTCACAACAAGTATCTCATTGTGCCAAGTGGTATTATAAGGTTGATTAAATAGCATAAGAATTCATTTATATCTACCTTGATTATGCCATTCATTTTTCACACCCTTCTCATTCTTAGCTAGCTTGTAGCTTAGTTCCTTTAATGCATGCATTACCTAATCCATTTTACCTTCAATAATAGGATCCTTACTACTTTGACCTTTATCATTACACAAGATTCCCACTTCACTTATGTTTGTATCTTTCCTTAATCTATTTGATTACTTTTAATGTTGGAAGCAATCACATAGGCCTCTCTAAATGTGTGGTGTTATTTATCTCCCAATAAGTACTTCCTCCTGATGTTATATACATTGTAATATAAAACCAAACACATGGATTTATTTGGTCTCATGTAACTTGGAATCTTTTTCATGAGTTTAGAAAACCTAGTATTATAACCTAACACGAATGCATTAGATTCTTTGGAAATAATTGTGAATTTTTTTATAATGAGTCTAGGGTTAGTCTTATCCTGATACTATTCTCTTAATACTCTTTGGAACCCTACCCAATATTCATTTCTTTTATTAGGTAAATTTTTTATACCATAATAAGGCTATATCATTCAAGGATTGAACAACTAGCTTCATTGGTACATGCTCTTCTTCAATCTCATAGTCATATGCTAGTTTATTGAAGGCTTTAAGATGATCTTCCTTAGAAATAGAAATTTTCCCTTGGAAAATCATGAGCTTTGTCCTAACTTATATAGGAACTAGATTTGGATACCCATATATCCCAAAAAAAAATATTTTCCTATACCTTTCTAGATTTAAAGGTGGCCTAAAAAGAGCCCAAATTCTATTATTTATGAATCCTACATGATTCCCTCGTTTGCACTAATATTCTACTAAAAGGAATGTATAGCAGCCATATACTGTACTTATTGGGTGGAAAAATAAATCATAATATGTTTGTTACTCATCCAACTCACTACACCTCCAAACAAAAAAATGTGCAGCCACTAGTGAACCTTTGGCTATCCAAGTCACCTACTCAATTTGCATCAACAAAACCCTATATTTCCAATGACTTAACAACATCATCAATACCATGATAAACCAAATAGTAATAAAAAGTTCCCTAAAAATATATAAGCACCATTATAACAAAATTCTAATGATCTCTACTAGGGTTAGACAAAACCTACTAAAAAACACCCCCTACTTGGGCAATATCTAGTCTAGTGTAAACTGTTAGGAAAAGGTGTGTTTTCCACCTTGTATAATGTTATAATGTAATTTAGTATTTTTTTTGGTGCACTTAAGGGATCTAGGGATGTGTGAATTACATGGGTTTGATATTATTGGGGCCACTTTATGTGTTATATGTTATATTGGGATAAATATTTAACGTGGGTGCACATTGGAAAAATATTTATTGTTGAGAAGACTTAGTACCAAAAAAAATGAGGGGGAAATGGTTTTGTAAGATAATGGTATTAGTCACATGGTATATGTAATACCACTTGGTGGTATTGTGCAATATTATGTCTACAAAAGCAAGCACATGTGTGTAGTTGTCTAAGGTTGGCTATTTTTAGCTAAGGGGCTTGAAGTTAACCATCTCTTGTTGGTAGCATATGTGAGGGTTTGAAGCATGGAATGGGATGTGTGGCTACATGCTTGTTCACATGGAGTGTGTGCAGAGGGATTGAAATTTCAAAAGTTTTCATGGAGACTTTGAAGATGTGTTGTAATGATTTCATTGTTGAATAATACACAAGTGATAGATGCTTTTGGAGGTTGGGTTTTTCCCTCTTGAGGGTCTTCCCAAGGTATATCTTATTTCATCTTTGATGGTATTGTTATCAACCTAAACATTTATCCTTGTTGAACCTAGTTTAACAGCTCAGTGAAATATTGGGATGGCCTCAAGGTGTGGGACCTTTTTTTCTAATGCCAAACCTCGAGCTATAGATATGATTCTCTATTTGATATAACTTTGAGGAGCTAAAACTAATCTTAAGTGTACTCTAACATTTACTAAGGGACCTTTTTTTCCCTCTTGCAGTGGTTTGTTATTCTTAGTTATTATCAAGTATTTATAGAATATTTCATATCATATTCCTCTTTTCTACAAGTTATTTCATTACAAGTGGTATCAAAGCAAGATCTTGGCACCATGAAGGCAAGGCATTTTTTCAATTTTTAGGGTCATTTTAGAAATTTCATATCTTTCAAATACTAAAGATATTTTTCTAGTTTTTGGAGAGTTTTTCAAGGATATTTTAAGGCATCTACAATCCAAATTTCATAGAAATTAGAGTAGAATGAAGTGATTTATTGCATAATTAGGGCTTCCACCACTTTTTTTTGGAAGCACATCTCTCAAATTTTGGAATATTTTTTCCTCAATTTTGGAGGGTTTTCTAACAACCTATTGAAGCATCTATAGTCAAAAATTTAGATCAATTGGAGTAGAATTAAATTACTTATTTGAAAATAAGTTTTTCCATCAAATTTGCTCTCAAGGTTAGATATAAAATAATTTCTTAGCATTTTTTCTTGAAAAGTGAGATCTAGGACCTAATAAGTTATAATGAAAATTCCAGATTATTTGCATTTTATTTGTGTGATTTATTATAAAATTATTTTCCATCATAACTAGGTCTACAACAAGAGGAAAAAGAAAGTTGCCACACCTGGGAAATCTTCAAATAAGGATGATGTAATAATTAAATATATTACTCTAAATGATGATATTAAAAAGGTGGAAGAAATTTCATCAATGAATGACGATATTCATTTCCTAAAAAGAGATGTATCGAACATACAGAGCATGTTGGGTAATATAAATATTTTTATACAAAATAAATCAAGATCACGTATAAAGGTCTCAAGAAACCAAGGTAGATCATCCAAGCTAGCTAATCTAGATACAAATGCTAATATTCATATGGGATCTATGAACTTGTTTCCAAAGGTGTATATGTGTAAGTTTGATGGCAAGGATCCACTAACTTGGATAAATCAAATGGAAAAAATATATTGATGTTCATCAAATCCCATGTGGACAGAAGGTGAAAATGGCTTCCTTATATCTAGAACCATAGCAATGCATTTGGTATCGATGGTTATGTGCTCAATAATAGGAAAAGGGCCTCACAGTATCATGGTCAATCTTTACAAAGGATTTTCAATCACAGTATAGCAATAGTATGACTGATAACTTCTTCAGTCAACTATCTAAACTTCAACAAACAGGATTAGTACCATGAATGCATCTCTGAAAACATCCATGCGTGTGTCCTTAATCTAATTGAAATCCAAACCTTGTTCAATTTTCCATGATTTCACTAATGATATATCACTCCCAATCATTGTGTTGCTCTCAAAATATACAATTCCCACATCAACAATGCTATCACCATCATCAAATAAATCAATCATTGTCTTTCAACATAATTATGGGAAAAATCTTGTCTTTTATTTTCCTAATTTATGCATGTTTTCGTGCTCACTTGTGTGTGTTTCTTTAGTGGATTACATTTATAAAAATACTTAGGACACCTATGATCAGTATCTTCATGATCTTCCATAATATGTTGTAGTAGGTTGTATGCTTATTTGGATATCAGTCCCTCACACATAGGACACATCATCACCATGGTTCTCGTGCATAACATCAAATGCCTCACCATATTTTATAATATGCATGCATCCAATTTCCATCACATCACCTCATCATAACAATTCATCATCATTTTATCCTTACTATCATTATTCTTATCCTCATGTCCTATCAATTAATTCATTTCTTCACTTCCTTGCATCCCAACCCTTATGCATCTATCCATCTTCCTCCCCCTTATATCTCTTCAAGCCCCTCTCATCCATTCCTTGTCCCTACAAACCTAGTTCTCCTTTCAAGAGACCAATTGAGTCCTATCAACCCACCTAATCTCTTAAGGGGGGATCCCTAACCCACTTTCTAACATCATTTCCTCTAAACAATTGGGGAATTGTACTACCAATTCTATCATACTAAGCATTTATACTTATCTTCTTTGAAATAGCATAGCTTCTTTTAGTTACAAAACTATCTCAAATAGGCACAAATTGTAGACATCAAAAATGCATTCCATATTTCCACCATCATCACACCAAATATATTGCACATGTTCGCTTCTAACACTAATTAACTTTGATTGTTCTTCTAACATTAATTAAGTCCCAACTATTTAATTAACCAATCTAACCTTTCTTTCAATGTAAACTAAATGAATTACCTTTATTTATTTAATTAATTTGACCAATTCAGTATTTCTTCTAATGTTCCAACCTTGATTGAATAAACCACATTTACTTAATTAAATCAATCATTTCTCTAAAATTTGCTCATAAATTAAATATACACTCAATATTTATTTATTTCTTTAAAATCCCCATCATCATTAGTTGAATAAAAAAAATTAAGTTTAGTCAACTAATTAATCATTTGCACATTTCACCACCTCTTTATTTAAAATAAATAGTCAATCTCATAGATGGCTTCAAGTGCACAAGGCTTAAAAAAGACACTATTCAATATTCACCCTACATCAAGATTTAATTAAATCTCCACATTTTGTCCCTTATCAGTCATTTCCTTAATCATGAGCACCAAATCACATATTATCACTTATCATCTTCTCATTCTCCCCTACATATGGATCAACCCCATCACTCCATTTCACAAGATCTAATCTCATCCATCCATCAAACCTATCAAAAATCTATAAATTGACCCATCCATAAATCATTTTAAAGAAGAAGAATTGGATGCAACAAAGTTATGCTACAAAATTGGGAAACTACATTCAACTTCAACAATAAACTAATCACTTTGAGCACAACACTTACATCAATACAAGTTTGTATGGTAAGATTCTTTTTTTTCATTTTTTACATGTCTTTTGCTCTATTGAAGGATTATGCTAGGCATAGGGTAGGATTCTAGTTTTATGCTTGTTTCCTATTGTTTTCCTCTATATGTTCACACTACCTACATGAGAAATGGAAACTCATATAGGTATTCAATGACAATATTGAAAGGATGTAAAGAGAAATTTAAGGTAGCCTATGTTATAGCCCAAGGTATCTTTGATGAAATGCAGAATTTTATCAATAGATTGGGTATTAGGTTCTTTATGATAAGCATCCTCCTAACCTAACACAAGTTTTGAAAGCAATTTGAGGAGACAATAAAAATTGAGTCTCCCAATCAAAAAAAAATTGATGTAGCTTCAATCAACTAACTCATGAGAATGAAAACCTCTTGTGAGGAATTCAAAAAGATGGTTCAACAAAACAAATGCATAAGAAGCTACTAGACATTTCCATCAGGGTCAATATCAATTTCATAAATTCAAATGGTCCAGATCTTAATCGTGTCAAGGTAATGTTAAACAACTTTGCTTCATACTTACAAGAGAAATTCTTGAAGAATGTAAAGGATGGCTAGAGAATGTGCACAAAGGACATGTCATGCATTTGTATGTCAAATTTTGACTTGGATGTAATGTAAAATCAGAATTCAAAAGTGTAAGTCAAGTGACTTTTGGATTTCTTTTGTAACTTTGTCTCATGTATTTTTTGGGAGGGAAAGCATTTTTAATTCCACTACCCATTAAACCCATAAACATGTAATTAAAACTATTTCAAAGGGTTGGAAGCCTTTGTAATCAATACAATATAATTTTGTTATTCCACCTTTAGTATTTCTTCCATTTTTACGGTTTTCCAACCTCTAAGCATGTTATCTCTTACTTTGTGCACTTAATGCATGGATTTCGATGAATTTGAAAAGCTAAAAGCATAGAATATATTTTTAGCACCTTTGACTATGGAGGTCATTTCTTCATTTTACAACATGAGATGGGTGATTAATTTTGTAACTTTCATAGTTCATCTTTTTCTTTGAAAATCACACCATCTTGTGTACTAGTTGCAATATTTGGGGTCATGCCAAGACAAGTTTGAATTTGAATTCATTTATTTGATGAATAGTGTATGGAGTTTGGGAATAACAAGCTTAGGCTTCCAAACCATTCTCTTTTCACCCTTCTTTTTGCACTTTTTTATACCACTATTATAGGAGGTTTATTTGTTGCAATTTTTTCTTATATTTTCTATTTTTAGTCTTAGAGTCATATGGTGTACAAAAGTGATAATCTATGATCATCTTGGTTTTCATATTTTATCTAAACTTGCTACATCGAAGCACATAATCTTTTATAAACTTTTGTAAAACTAATCATGTTAGGATTTCATAAAGTGGTAAAAGATTTATTATTTCATGTAAGAAAATGCAAATGTCTTTTCAACTTCCATGTTGTATGATTCTAATTATAAAGCCATTATTGTCACAAGGATTTAAATTGGGTTTTATTCACTTTAATGTTAAAATTACTAGTAGAATATTTGAAAATTTTATGCATTTGAAGTAAATTCATGTGCGTGAATTTAAATTTGATTAAAAGTGGTTATAAGTTGCACATGATTGATTCCATCATGTTGTATCTGAAGAAAACACACACACACTTATACTGAAATGGGGGTGAATTAGTATAAGACCAACGTTTTCAATTTATAACTTTGGCAATCATAAAGCAATAATCAAAGTATCCACACAAGCAAGATCTAACAATAGAGAACACAAGATGCACACACAATTTTATGTGGAAACTCTTGTGGGAGAAAACCACAATAAAATATTGCTTTTACAAGAAACTTCTTACAACTTTATAGGCACCAACCAACAAGAGACACCAATCCCCTCCACTGAGCACCAATTCAGCAAGACACTCCAATCTCTTCAACACGAGGCTCTAACCTCAAGATCTCCCAAATAGGAGGCTCAAACCTCCACAAGAATAATTTTGATTTGCCACTCCTCAAATCTTACCTAATGCCTTCTCGCAAATCTATAATATAGTCTTCACAATGTCATTAATAATGTCTTCTCAAATCAGCAACGATGTCTTCATGAGTTTTGACAATAATGTCTTCATCAAATCTGCAATAATGTTTCATAAGATATGCTCAATAAATCGCTATGATCTCACTTATATCACTTGCTCTCCTCTCTCAAATTTGCTACTGTAAAAAATGCCCAAATGTGCCTTGTAGATCTGCTTGAATATCCTTTTATTTCTAGTCTTCATACAAAAACTATTCCTTGAAAAAATGATGTTTTTGCCTCACGTCCAACCTTTTATTTATACCTCCAAGATGACTCTTCACCCAAGGGAGGTGACTCCCCAAGGGGGGTCAGCCATGCATCAAAATGAATTTTATTAAATTTAAATTCATTTACGCAAGGTTGGGCATACCCTTCTGGGGGGGTCGTCCCTCTTTGTGAGCCCCAAAAAAATAATAAAAATTAATTTAATTTTTAATTAAATTCCCAAATTTGGGCGGCATATATGAGGGTGGTCGTCCCATATTTCTAATTTTATTTTGCGATTAAAAACTCTTCTAAGGGATATATGATATGGGTCAGCCCATGTAGTTAATTCACCATTATTTTTTAAAAATCATTTAAACCATTAGCAAGCCCTTTGACATCAATGAAAACATTTTTCCAACAATCTCCCCCTTTGTCATTGGTGGCAACCCTACAAAGGAATGATCTTGAAAAGCAACATGATCATACTTCTCCCCTTGATTGATTTGCTCCCCCTAACTGAAATAATCCCCCTAACTCTACTCCTCCCCCTTTGACATCAATGGCAAAGGGTATTCGAAGCTAATTTAATAAGACAATGAATAGCTCCCCCTGAACACATGCTTCGCTTGAAGAACTTAGTGAATGGATGAGAGTGACATCACTCCCAATTTCTCCCTCGGATACTCAAAAGTCTCTTTCAGAAGAGGCTTCGTGAAAATATCTGCAATCTGGTCCATTGTAGCAACATACTTCAACTTTACTTGTTGCTCAAGTACTTGCTCCCTTAAGAAATGATAATTGGAATATGCTTTGTCCTAGAGTGCATAACTAGATTCTTTGATATGTTGATGGCACTCGTATTATCATTGAGTATGGGAATGGGATGCTCATACTCAACCTTAACATCTTTCAAAGTATGTTTCATCCATAAAACCTGTGGACATTTGGCAGCAAAATGACATATATTACCACAATTAAAGCATTTAAGAGTATACTTACCTTTTCGCTTGATAGTTCCTTTATTGAATCTCTTCGCAAAGTTAGCCTCTTCCTCATCACGTGAACTTTCACTTCATACGAGTCCTTTGTTCTTTATCCTTCTTGATGCTTTGAAGGAAGCTTCACGTTTTGATGATTTTCTTTTCACAGTCCTCATTTTGTAAGCAGTAAGAATGTCATGTAACTCATCCATCTTCAAAGTGTCTAGATCCTTCATTTCTTCAATGGCGGAAACCTTCACATCAAATCTCATGGGTAGAGATCTTAAAACCTTTTGTGCAACAACCTCATCCTCAATCTTTTCTCCTAGACCACAAATGGTATTTACGACTTCATCCACAGAGAAAATAGGCAGCAACATTCTCTTCGTCCTTCATCTTCAAACTCTCAAATTGTCTCTTGTAGGTTTGGAGCTTTTCCTTTTTCACTTTGTCGTCTCCTTCATAAGTCCTTTGAAGCTTATCCCACATCTCTTTTGTCGACATGCATTGCATGACTTTGACAAATTATGATTCAATTAGACCACTTAGGATTGCATTCATAGCTTTAGCATTGTTCTCACTAGCCCTCTTTTCAGCTTGATCTCTTGGTCGAGTAGATAGTGCCACATAGCCATCCACCACAGATTGCCATATATCAAATCCATAGGCCATCAAATAAATGTGCATCCTCATACTCCAAAAAGCATAGTTGTTTCTGTCAAACAATGGTGCTCAACTTGAGGAAAACCCTTCTTGACTCGCCATGTGTGTTCTTAAGATCTTTCCTTCAAGCTGTTAGGCTTTTTCGAAGGAAGTCGCTCTGATTCCAATTGAAGAAAACACACACACGCTTATACTAAGAGGGAGGGTGAATCAATATAAGACCAACTTTTTCAATTTATAACTATGGCAATCATAAAGCAATAATCAAATATCGACACAAGCAAGATCTAACAATAGAGAACATAAGATGTACACACAATTTTGCATGTAAACCCTTGCGAGAGAAAACCATGGAAAAATATTGCTTTTATACGAAACTTCTTACAACTTTGTAGGCACCAACCCACAAGAGACACCAATCCCCTCCAATGAGCACCAACTCAACAAGAGGCTCCAATCTCTTCAACACAAGGCTCCAACCTCAAGATCTCACAAATAGGAGGCCAAAGCATGCATCAACATTCTCTCTCTCTCTCTCTCTCTCTCTCTCTCTCTCTCTCTCTCTCTCTCTCTCTGTCTCCCGACAAGCCCAAGCTTGAAGTTTTCCTTACATGACCCATTGTAACACAAAATCATAGACTTTTCATTTACCAAATGTATGTTGTGTGACACAATATATACCTAATGTAAATTAGTTGTAATTTTTATTATATGATTTATATTTTATTTACATGATACATTTTTCCTATAAAATAATAATTCTATGTTAATTTAATTTCAAACTAAATCTAATTTTAAATGTTTTACTTTTATACCACTTATTTCTCTTTATCCTTGGTTTAATTTTCACCCCACTAATTAATAAACATAAATACTAATAGGCCACCAAATAAATAAAGCCTTGGTTTCAAAATTAATATAAACTAATTCAACCTAATTCAAATCCCAAAGGGTCCATAAATGATATTTATATCTAGCAAGAATGAAAAAGAAACACTAAACAATGAATTGATGCAACACAAATAAGAGCCACCATATCATGTGTTTCACTTTTATATTCACCGTCATTATCATGCTACTTTTCAATTGAAAACAAATAGAGACAAATTTCCACCACTCACCTCCTCCATGGTATAGATAAGTTTTTTATCCCACGTGATAAATATTTATTTCCAAACAATTTACCTTGGGTTTTGTCACAATATTAATTCCTCGAAATATTCCTTTGCATTGTTGTATTTGAATGATCTATTTGGGAAGGCCACCTGAACAATGGAGATGGTGAAAGTGACAATGATGACAAAGGTACATGGAACGACCAAAAAAATAAAATCATCTTGCATCCTTAATGATCAATCTTGATTGTTTATTCATCAAAGTAGCTCAATCTCTCTCATAGAGATGTGGATTGTCTCCTTGTCAAGGATGGTAATCTTCTACCTAGATATTTGATTGACTCATGCTAGCAATGTGTTGTCATCTTCATTGATTTTAGGGATTAATAATCCTCTAAAATCTAATAGACAAACAACAAACAAATGGGGCAAGGGAATCGAACATAATGAAAATGTGGATACAATTGCTAACTTTGGCATAGCATGTTGTTTTTGTATTGTAAGTATTGAGGAATAAAGCATTGGCAAATGACAAAGGTAGGTCTAGGTTAGAAATAAACAACCTTCCATGATACAACACTAAGTTGGCATACCCACTATTCACATCTAAAGCCTTACACATAAGGAAACCCAAGATACAATGGGGCTAATTTAGAACACCTAGTATTTTATGCTTTTAAGAGTAACTCATCATGTTACCCTTCAATATAAAATTCCCCACCGAAGGTTTGGTAAAAAAAAATAAAAAACTTGTACTATGTTTTGTGAAAAAATGCATTCAATAGAAAAGTGTAAAGGAAAAAACAATCAAGGATGATCTTGAAGTTTCTTATGTCTACAAAACATTGCAAAATGGGTTATTAAATGATTACAATTTAACCCTAAAAAGTGTGATTGGTTCTCATCAATCTGGTTTGGACGGGGAGGTGGTCTCTAAGGCGAAAGAGCTCTTCTAACACCCTTCATTTTTTTAGGCGACATGCACCAACTCAACCTCCCTGCCCCTCCCCAACTCTTATATCGACCTCTATCGTTGTTTCCCTACCAATTAAAGGTGGCATGTCTAGTTCATCCTACAATTCTTAAGTGTCAATCTTTTTCATTTGGTTTTGTTTGTTTCACAAGCTTTGCTGCCCTTTATACTACTCTATAAATTTAATCGGGTATGCAACCTTTTGTGATCTACGTAAAAACTCATTTCTTTGTAATTGTTTATGTTTATTATAATAAAATCATACACGATTTACACCTTTTATCAAAAAAAGCCTTTGATAATTTTCATGCTCCAATTTTCAATCCATATAATATGGAATGTTTACTATAATATTTTATTCAACATTATCCTACTTTTAAAATTTGGTATTCAACTTAAACCTAAAATATATTAGCTACCTTAAAAACCTAGGTACTCTTACTTAAAAATAAAAATAGAGTAACTCAATATAACTCTTAATATCAAACAAATGTAATTTCCTAAATATTCAATTCCAAAAATATTTAAAAATCCTAATTGTGTGTGAATTTAGACATGGCTATTATTAATGTGTATGACTAATATTCCATTTGCTCGCCAAGAAACCCATTCAAAACAATATTGTCGTAGAAGAAATTGCATGTATAATCACCCTCACATTGATTATGAAAACTGAATGTGCAGCATAGTGTTATGGAACGGTAGCCAGAGTTTGGCTTGGCAGCCATTTAACCCTCCAAATCCTTAGCTTGTCCGCTTCCATTTGTAACCATTGATCTCCTTTGTCATTCCTACTCTCCATTTTTGGAAGAAGCAATCGAGTTCCTTGTGGTCAAATAAATCCCAAAAAAAAAGGGTGAAAATGTGTAAGCCAAAAAAATACAAAAAAACGGGTGAAAATGTGTATAACAAGGATGTAAAGGAACGGTCAAGCTGATTACAATCATCTTATATCCTTCCAAAAAGCTTCTAACTACGATCTTGAAAGTCAGCTCGCTCGCTCTCCACATTGTAAACTTATATCTTGTTATTGAAGAAATAATAACAAATAATAACACCCAAGGTTTCAATGCCTTAAGAGATATTTTTAGTGTATGCCCTGATCTTGTAGATTCTTTAATACTCCTTCGACAATGAAGTACTTAAAAGGTGGTTATTATGAATTTGTGCTTTGAAGGTATAAAAAGAAGTGACCCATTATTTGTAATTATTGTTTGAACCATCTTATATGTTACAAGGAGCAACATTTTTTTTATGAAAGGAACAAGAACTCTGAAAGTTTCTATGCTTGGAGTGATCTTTTGTATACCTTAGTCTTGCAGATTCTCTATATTTTAAGGTTTCCTTTGATTGTAAAGTGCTTAAAAGGTGGTTAATAAATAGTTTTGTTTGATAACCACCTCTCAGACCTATAAAGAGAAGTGGTCCTTAATTTGTAATTAATACTGATCCACCAACATGAAGGCAAACATTGTAAACTTCTATGTTGTATGGGGCAACATTTTCAGGAAGGAATAAGAACACCGAAAGTTTATATACATTAGAGAGATTTTTTTGTATCCCTTGATCTTGCAGATTCTCTACTCCTTCTGTCGTGTAAAATTAATTTTTTAGTTGATTTAAAAAGCATCTTCATCCATGACTCTCTATAGTGTTCTGGGTGAAATGTTATTGCATGCAAGTCTAACATCTTGTAAGGGACTCTATAGCTATTACTTCTAAAGAATTGATTTCTTTTGCATTTATTTCAGTTTATAGGTCTTCAAAATGATGAAATCTTTTACTACAGTAAATATATATGAAATTTGTAAATGTCATTATACATTGTTCACAGGTTGTTTGCGAGTACCTCCCCTACTAATAGAGCGGGGGCTTAGGTTGCGTTCACTGCTGCTAACTGATTTGCTTTGACAAATCTCAAGAGAACAGTTTTCAAATAAATTTTCTTTTACAGCTACTTTCTTTGCAAATGAATATGAGTGTTTCCCATAAAGTCCTCTTAAAATCATTTTTATATTATCATTCATCTATTCTTGACAAAAGGTTTCTTCTCAGATGAGTGTGCCATGATTTTGGTAGCCATACTAGTCCTTCTTACAATAAAACTTTTAATACACCCAAACTATGAAGACCTTTTACTCTACACCAAGTAAAACAAATGAAGATGTGAACATAAATTTTCATTTTTGTTCAGTCCTTTATAGTTGAATTTAATATGTACACCGAAGGAAACCCCAACAATATATGCCATTAATAGTCCTACTTGTAACCCACTAATTAGAGAAGGCCCATAACAGCCAAAACCAGCAGAAAACAGCAATCTAACCAAGCATCCCAAGAATATAGTAGTGAAACTTACAACTCAAACTGAAGAAAATTTTCATTATAAATAATAGTAATAATACCACTACCAAAGAAAAATCGAATTAAAGCATTTATTAAATGTTAAACTACCATCCACAATCAATGGCCTACTGCTAGAGACAAAATATCTGGGATATTTCACATATTGAAGACCCAGAGGCTAGGATCAACAGGGATTTTCCTATGTACACAGAAAAAAAAAATACAATGACACCCATATAAAATTAATTACTTGTCTTACAATTTCACTCATCTAAAATTGGTTCTCTCTTTACCAATACAGCTGTCTTTGCCATTCAGTAAATTCTTACAAAGGTTTTTCGCAGGATTTAATCCTGTGTATAGTAAAAGATCTTTTACATATCAAAGAAAAACGGAAAAACTGAGAGTTTCATGCCCAAAAAAGTTTTGGCATGACAACTAAAAGCCTCTGAAATGCAGGTGCTTTGAAAATGGCTAATAATTGAACTGTCTTGCTGTGATGCTAACCTCTTAATGTTCAATAGCCTGATATTGCTACATGACAGTTTTCCTCATCCTTTTTCTTGATAAAGATTGGTATAACAAAATACCAGACCAATATTTTTATTTGAAACAATATACTAATTTTGTAATTCAATTTTCATTAGAACAAAAATGGTGATGAAGTGAAAATTACAAGATAAAGAATGGAGTATATGTCGTCAAACAGGGTTCAGCCACTCTAAACATATGGATGGCCAAACTAATATAATTAAGATACGGTTAAATTTTGGATTCGCCCATCTTATACCTGACTGATTTTTCATGCATTTACCTCAAATTGTAGTTCACCTTTTGTGAGCACTTTTGCAAGAACTCCAATGCATCTCTGGCTACACTTTGAACATCAACAGCACAGAACAAATTATCTTTGCCATTGATAATTGTTTCCTCCAGCATTATTTCAGAGTCAATCAAAAACTCTTTCGGAAATAATATTTTCCAGTAATCCTCACAATTAGTCTGTAGTTTAGGAGAAGATAATAGTTCAGAAACTTTCTCGAAGGTTGCAACATTCCGGCCTGCTCCACAACCCATTGCTGTAGCACCACCAACAGCATTTGCTAAAGCTAGAGTGGTTATTATAGGCATTGAATTTATATAGCCCATAACAATAGCGGATGCAAAGCTATCTCCACATCCTACAGTGTCTGCAACATGAACCTGGAATACATTTGAATTTACTTCCAATATTATTTTTCTCAAACAATGTCAAAAAATTGCAAGTAGCCAACCAACATCATAATCTAGAATCAGCATAATGACCTTGAATGCCGGTGCGTAGTGATAACCATTTGATGTGACCATCAAAGATCCTCGAGATCCCAATTTTATAATGACCCACTTAGTGTTGAGCCCGCTTTGAAGTAAATCTTGGGCAGCCAAAACAGGGTTTGAGATTTTAGTCAAGGACTCAGCCTAGCAAAACATGTGAATTGACTTCAGGACTTGGAAATATTTTCCATGGTATATATATTAAATCAGTTTCTAGAAAACATAATTGTGAAAGAATCTCTACCATTGAAAACAAGAATGATATATACAAAAATGCTCCTCAAGGATCAGGAAAAAGACTGATTAAACAATTATAATAAGAGCAAGCGTTTTTCCATATGAAATTTCTAGTTAGCCAGATAGATATCACCTAGTATCTCATAGATATCAACATTGAGGAATCTTAGTTTGGTACCAGGTAAATATCACTTCCTAATAAGAACGTCAACCGATGTGCTTGAGCTAGAAGGTTCTCTCCTTTGAAAAAGGCTCAGAACAGTTGATGCATGTAAAAGCAGTCTATTACAATTATCAAAAAACAATTGCATTCTTTTGGATGGAACAATGACAATGTAAATGAGCATCTGAAATTACCCTGGGCATAGATGATATTACTATAAGTTTTATCTTGCATGAAGACTTGATAATGAAGCAAATAGTGAGCGAAGTTCTTAGTAATTATTTAGAGTCACACTTGGATCTGGCCAATAACTCTTCCCATAGTCAAAAAGTATGTTGTGTCTACACGCAGGAGAAAATTTATCAAAAAAAAAGGATATGACAAGGAGAGACAAACAATCTCTAGCTTAACCATTGGACAAAAAAATTATCATTTGCATTGCAAGGAACTCAAATTATAGACCTACTACAGAAAAAGCCCAATACAATAGGGAAACAAATTACGCTAAGTTTTCCTATCATTTGTTTTAAATGTATTCTTCCCATTTCCTTTCAGTGGCAAAAAGCATTGATCTCTAAGGCACACCGTCCATCTTTAGAAATAGGAATGGCAATTCAGATTCTGCTTGAGGAGAAGTCATTTTTGTCTGCACAAATGAGAGACGTTTGTTTGAATGGTGGTAACTGATTGAAGGCATATATTCAGCATTCAAAGATATCTTCAAAATACTGAAATGAATCCAAGTTTTTGTTTTTAATTAATAAATTGCACAATGAAATCATAAGCACAAGAAGTAAATCAGAACAAAATATAGAAGTTCTGTTGTCGTGATTGGGGATGATAAGATGTCTTTTGAGAAGATGAGAAGGGGATGTCAATGCAGTTGCACTGATTCTCTCCCATACCCAAGATCCTATTTCTAGATCTGCTAGGAGCCTTTTTGGTGTGAATCCTCATACACAAGACCGACCCAAAATGAATTTAAAAAAACCTGTTTCAGATTTCTTTCTGGTGTGCAGATCTGTAAAGAGGGCCTAAAATGGACCTATATTGTCTCAACACTAATTCATATGCCTTATGACCAACTATCATTAACCTAAGGAGGAATGTGTAAAAACCACCCCTTGATCACTACTAATATTTTTTTTCTTACAACCGTCGTTGTGACGACGACTCCATACCACCAAGTGGTAAGCCCCTGATGTTGGGGTCATCCCTAGGCCCAGGTTTAAAACTCGAGGGTTCATTTGTCATGACCCTACCTACGCATCCCCTTTTGGGAATCAAAGGCTTCGTAGTTTGTACACCAAGGTTAAAGGAAGTTCATCCTCTCCTCTTGTATGAGATCTCTAATCTTGCTTTTAACTCATGACTATTAATTAAACATAAACTTTCAATTTAGTCCAATTATAATAGATTGATAATAATTTTCCATCAAGTATTGGTTTCATACCAATCATTAGTGTAAAAACACACAAATTCACACAAGGATCATATCACTCAATAATCCCAAGTTCACATAGTGATTGGCTCAAGCATACACCACTTATACACAAGGTGACTAGTTCATGCACATATCACAAGTATAACAATGTAAACGCAATGTAGTTATGGGGGTCTTATCAAACAACCAAATCTAGCAGCTAAACACACAAAAATTCATACAACACAATTTAACTTGCAGTTTTCTTCAAATCTGGAAATGAAATTACAGTCACTTTGAGGAGTACAATCAGATATGCATTACAAAAAAATCCATCGACAAAAAAATTTCACCCTTTCTTCTTTTTGTCTTCATCCTTAATCTTGTTTCTCCCAAAAAGATTTGTTTTCCTTCCGTTATATCTCTTCTACAATTGGTTACGTCAAAATATTCGGTTATAACCGATTCTTTTAATCACTACCTAATGATGTTGTAATGTCCCCTTCTCGCTCTTGAGCAATGGGATTGTCCATTAGCCTATTCCAAAGTCCTCGTAGGCTAGTTGGAGCTGATTAGAGGACTCAATGGCCAACACTAGGCTCAGTGTTGGTTTTCGATAGGACTTCCTATTTATAGCAGTGGCTAGTTTGCAGTGCTTACTATTCATAGTAAGCCATAGGGCATCTCAGTGATCTTCAATTTTGTGTTAGTTGGTGTTTGGTGAGTACTTATTATTTTTAGCAGTTGCTATTTATAGTAAGTCTATTTCGGAAAATTGGTCTCAAGCCCATATTGTTTCAACAGTGTTATTCCTAAGGTGGCATTGGAGAGACTAAGATTGGATTATTTAATATTTGTTTTTATAAGTCACTTAAGTCGTTTTTATAAAATAACTTTATAACTTAAGTGAAGGGGTAGGTGGTCATCGTAAAAAGCAACTTGGAGCCTGACGTTATACTTAACATTGTTTTAGAAGGCAACAAAAGCGAAATAGTTTCCCTATGAGCAGTTGGACACCCAAGGGAGACATAAGGTATTAAAAATTAATAAAAATTAAAAGCTCATATACAGGTGTTGGAATTGGAGGAAAAGTATTTGTTGTACCCCAAATAAATTTTTTTTTTTACGTATAAATTGAGCTAAATCATGATAAAATGCCATGTTGAGTCAGTTTTAGGTCAAACCAATCATAGAATCTTGGTGGGTTTCTGCAAGGAACACATGTACAAATCGAAAAATTGAAAATTAAGGGTTTTCCCTATTTTCAGGAAATCCAGAAATAGGACCTTCCCGGAAATGATCGAAAATGATTTTGATAGGTTTAAAGGGCTTCACGATCACATTGGTCAAGTTAGAATCATCAAAAGACACGTTTTACTCTGGTGGGTCTATTTCTCTTTTTCAGGAACGAAGTTAGGAGCTCCACAGCCATTAATGGCAGATTGGCCAGTACCAGGCGCTGAAAGCTAAGCTTCAAAAGCTTCAACGATACAACCATGGCGGAAAAGGTCGAAAAAGATGTTGTTTGACGAAGGAGATTCCTGAAAACGAAAAAGGTCAAAATTTGACTAACTCTGGAGATGTTACGAAGGGGAGATTGCTCACATGTTGAAAAGGCGCCTTCTTCAAGCAGGGGCGCCCATGGTCTTTGAAGGTCAAACAAAGTCAGTAAGATCATCCGAAGCAGTCATTCTCAACGTTTGGTTGCTGGCTCAACAGTGAAACAAACATCCAGATCATCTGATGGATGGATCATAAGCAGCTGCTGACAAAGCAAAAAGAGGCAGTTAAGGAATTATCAGGAAATCACAGGTAAACGACAAAGTTGCAAGAAAAAGAGCCTTTCTTAAAGAAAGGTGCCCTTTCTTTTGGACTTCCAGATGCTGACCAATGACAAAAGGCTTCCTTTGATGACCTTCTCAGCTCAAGTAAATCTCGGAAACGCAACTGCAAGCATCAATACCTGACAGAGCAGTCAACGGATAATCTGGATCAAAGTAGGCAACTTGTCAGATGAAAATAATCAAGCTAAAAGGCAAAACCGCCCTTTTCAAGGAGGGGCGCCCTTGGATAAAGGAACCCTAATTTGAGATCCAGATTTCCCGAAGACAGTCATTCTTAGCAGAACAGAGCTGGGTACCTGATGAAACATCATGTGGAAACATCTGACTCTCCGATCAACGAGAAATCCAGTTCAAGGCACGAGAGGTCATTTCAAATAAGCTGAAGAACGAAGACTGAAAAATCACTAAGGCATTGGCAAAAGCGCCCTTTCTTGGGAAAGGCGCCCAGTCTTTTGGAGCCCTTAACTCAGCTTTTTATCATTCAGTCTCCCAGGCACTTCTTTCCAGTATGGATTCAGCTCCGCAGTGAATGTGTCCGTGACGTCTCAAGATCAACAGGCAACGCCAGATTCAGGATCAAACAGGGGGTTTTCAAGAAAAGAAAATACTAAAAACTTGCAAAAGATGAAAAGGGACGCCTAAAAAAGGTCAAAGGTCATTTGTTGACTAAAGTCAAAAGCTTTTTGAGTTAAAGTTGGCTAAAACGCTCCACGATTGGTGGAAATCACCTTTCTAACTTCAGATCAAACTCAAATCACCTTTTGAGCTTGTGTTAGGTCCCCAAATTTGTGGATCTGAAGCTCAAACATATATATTCAAGGAGATGGCGTCCATTTCATTATTTCATTGCAGGTTGAAGGATAAAAACAGCCACAAAGCTCTCAAAGGACGCCATTGAAGATCTGAAAGAGGTTTTCGTCTGTTCTTCATTTTTATTGCATATCTGAAGCAGGAAAGGGTTGCTATTTTTGAGGATTGTACCAGAGACAGATTTTTTCAAGAAGATCAGATAAAACTTCCAATCCATCTTCTGTCTTTTTCGTCTCTTCTTGTCTTAGGTTTTCTTGCATCTGACAGAAAAAGCAACAGGCTACATCAGATCAGATCAACTGGGTAGATTCAGCATCATTTTTTGTCGAGGAAAACCCATCGACAAATTTTCAAAATCGGCAAACTTGCTGCCCCTATTTTAAGGGGTTTTCGAAAAAGGGGATTTTGAGAATCAAATTACGAGGCGGAGTTAGATTCAGCATTGAAGCACGAACAAAACCCATGTGCCAGATTTTTTTCGGAAAAATACTTCTCGGCAGGGCGCTATTTTTAAGGGTTTCCGAAAATCATCTGAACTAGGTCAAGCTTACAGTCAATCTTTAAGTTTTTCAGGATGCAGTACTCTCAGGTACAACACGAGACCAAGACGGTCTTACTCCATGATTACCTGAAAACAGTTGACACAAATCTACACCAAGTAAATCCAGTGGTTGATTTGGAGCAGTTAGAAGGCATGAATCAAATAACATTGCAGAATAGCGAAGAGTCCGGATTGCTGCAAGCCGCATCAATTCCCATCACACTACAAAGCGTAGAGCTCGTAATCGCTTGTATCAAGCATTACAACCCTACCACCAGAGAAATCAGAGCAGCGGATGGAAGAATTGTTTGCAGTTTAAAGCCTCAGGATATCGAAAGATGTTTTGATATTCCCTCACATCCTAACAGCAAAGTCATATCATTGACGGAATGTGAGAAATCTTTTGAGACGGCCAAGGACAAATGTCAAAGGATAATGGCCGAAAAATGGCTAAAAGTGACAAAGGCAAGCTTGCCTAAGTTGTTGGGGCGAGGAGAATGTAAAGACTAGTACGCAGTGTTAATCACTCTACTCAATAGAGTCACTGGAGAAGAAGATGGTCGTCAATTCCAGCCATGGATGTACTATGTCATCGCTAAAATCATTGGCAGGAGGGAATACTATGACTGGGCTACTTTGATCAGTGACACACTCCACCGACAAATCACTAGGTATCTGGAAGCTCATAGGTTCCACATGTGCTCTTACCTAGTATACCTAATAGCCTTCCAAGGCGATTTTAGGTTATTGAACAATGTGGGAACCTTAGGTGTGCAGAAGGTTCACGAGTTTTTCACACGCCTTGAGTTTACTCAAGCGGAAAGACACTTCAAGAAGACAAGTGATCACTTCACCATGCACATAGTTCGTGAGCTTAACCATGAGATGCACGTGCGTATTTCACAGACAGCCAGAGAGGCAATGGCGGATTGGGCAGATTGGTTTATCCAATTTCCTACATTCTCCTACATACGCGTGTATGGCTACATTGGCCACCCCGCCATGTTACCAAGACACCCTTCAGATAGGGTAGTTTTCATGGAGTTCCTGAGACAGTTGTCCGAAGTTCATGTCCACTTGCGCTTGAAGAGGAAGACAGCTGTTAACTTTCCCGTTGAAATGGGACTATATAGATGTGAATCCGCGGCAGATGCAAAGATGATGGGTCAAGAAACAAGGAGGTTTAACCTCAAATATCTCATTGATAGAAGATCTTATGATCCCAGAGGACTCTATGCAGCATACCTTGAGCAACACTCGTCACATAAGTCTTCTATGGAAGATTATTGGGTGAATTGTAAAGACGAGTATGAAGTGCGAAGAAGGAATTACAGCAGATTCAGACTCCCACAGATTGCTGATTTCATGTCAGCAGACATTGAGGGCCTATCAGATGATGAAGGGGAAGTCATTCTCCCCACATTCTTCGCAGATTCAGTTGACTCCCAACCGCTCCCGAGAGTGGATTGGTATGCCAAAGAAGATACATCTATAGAAGAAAGAACGAGTAGAGTGGTTAGAAATAGCCAACTCTATCTCGACAGCAAGAAATCAAGGAAGGTGATACCTCGCAGAACAGAGCCGCCACAGGTTCAGTCTACACCACCTTCCACTTCAAGAAGGAAACCTAGACAAAAGCAATGGTGCAATCCTCCCCAAGGCATGAGGATGTCAAAACCTAGAACACAGAGGACACCAGTGGAGAAAGCCACACATAGTCCTGAAATAATCACAGGTATTGCTGCCCCAGAACAAAGAGTAGAGACTGCTACCCCTGATTCAGCAGAAGTTATCACGGAGGAACCAGCAGCATTAGTTGTTGAAGAACCAGTGGCTGAACCAATGGCGGAAGCAACAACAGTAGAAGCAGCAGCAGAAACGGTGCCTGTTATGGAAACGAGGCAGCGCTATCACCCGATATCCACCGTGAACCACGAGTCCCTCATAGAGCTTGGATTGCGCCACGGCGTTTATTCTCAACACGGTCTCGCATCGCGCGTTCAAAGGGCCTCCCGTTCCTCTAGGTAAAGGATTGCGCCCGAGATTTCTATTTGGCTTGAAGGCTTCCTGGGGAAAGAGGGAAAAACCTCATATAGGCTTGACTTTACCCGAATTCGACCGTCCCACAAGACTTCGTCGGCCGAAGTTAAAAGAAACAAAGGGATTCACATGAAAAGGAATACTGATTATTGAGATCATTATAGAATTTGCCGCTGTTAGAAAAACATACCGCGAGGGTTCAAGTAGGGACTACACACTTTGTCTCAACAATCGGGGAGAACCGACAGTGGAAGGCGGATCTTCACCGAGGAATAACCGGTGGTAGCACAAGAAAGAATGGCCAAGGATGGTAAAGAAAAGGCATCCTTAAAGGCTGAAAATCAAAAACTGAGGTCTTACATAACCAACTTGATACATAGCACGCCGAATGTCTCAGCCTTACCAGCAGGACTACTAGATCTCCCCACCGAACAAAATCATCGGCAATTGTTAACATTCGGCAAACACTTGAGAAATCAGGTGGAAGAGTTTGTTCTCAAGGGTAGATGCGTACTGGCGAACCTATACCAGTTACGGGATAGAGCACATGAACTTCGTGTGGAGATCCAGCAGTCGGAACAAAGGATTGCAAAAAAGAGGCTTGAAGACGAAAGTACAATTGCAGATTTGCAATTAGCATATCAATCAGTATACTCTGAGGAAAACAAGCAACATCTTTTTTCTTGGAAGGAACAATTAGCGTACAAGGTGAAAGCCTACGACGCTCATTCAGTAGAGATGATTGATTACAGAAGGGTGGTTGCCACTATTATCAACTTCGCAAGAATGTTGGTAATATCTTTCCCTTGCATGGAATATCAGCGTGAGGGAGGAGAATCCGTCGAGTTGGTGACTGTACAGAACCAGTTCAGGGATGTCATCCGCAGCACCTTTCTTGACGATCCAGAGGGTTGTAAGCTGGCTAAGGTAGCAGCTTTATCAGCCAAGTTAGAAGAGGCAGCATCTCAATGCATTGACTTCGGAAATCAGCTCACAACGGGTGAGGTCATGCTCCGACGCCACGTCATCATCCTACGGAGCATTAACGCCCCAGAAGCTGATGAGGTCAATCAATGGATTGAGACACTGTTGATTAATGGCGAGCTATAAATGCACCAGAGAAGGACGCCATACACACTCCAAGTGGCATTCATGAGACTTGAGTTGACTTGATGCTTCTTTCCAAGTCAACTCGAGATGCTATTAAATGTAGTTGGAGTTAACTTGATGCTTCTTTCCAAGTTTAACTCCACTTTCCTTAAATCATGCATTGTCAGATCCCACTAATTAAGGATGTCTAATTGACTTCCACGATTTGTGGATCTTAGATCTCCACTAAATGTGGATGTCTATTTTGGAGGGAGACTTTACATTTAAGTTCACCTTTAGTTTGCTTTCAGTCAACTGAAGTAGTTTCCAGTTGACTCTTTGTTGACTTTCAGTTCACTGAAGTAGCTTTCCAGTTAACTGCTTGTTCCCCCTATTTAGGAATAAATCTTGCTAATTGATTGGCAAGAACTCATTATTAACTCAAGGAGATTTTGGGGTTGCCCACTCCTCTGAGTCCTATAAATAAGAGCCTTGGGCTCATTATTTGTTTAACCTTTACTTGCTATGCAAAATTGCTGCGCCATTGTTGCCAACACTTTGAAAGCGAATATTTGTTCACTCTTGGATGAGAGTTCGTTGGATGATTGTAATTGTGCATGATTTCGTGCCTTTGCTCTCCCAACTTTTGTAATTCGTGGATAAAGCATTGAAGAGGAATATCAGAAGGCGCTTGCATTTTGATCATCTTATTTGAGTTATGTCTACGTTTTGTGTTTAATAGCTTGTTTCTCTCATTTCCCCTCTCGGATAGGAATTCCTCCTCCTTGAGATTATTTGTTATTAAACTGATTTAATGGGTTGATGTTGTTTAATGTGGTGACTGGCTATACTTGGGATAGAGTCCTCATCATACACTTAAACTTCGTTGGCAAAGGCATCGTGATTACATTGTTTTCTAGTAAACTATTTGTAGAAACAATACCTCGGATAGGAGTCCCTCCTCCTTGGTAGATCTCAGATCTAGTTTACCGTGCAGAGTGTTTGCTTGTACCAACCTTATCCCGGTGTATATCCGAGAGTTCAGAGCCTCGGTCATATCCTCTGGAGACGGCGAATTCAAGTGATCCAACCATTCCATTCCCGCTCCTTTACCCTCATGCTCTGTTCATCTTGAAGGTATTGGATAGATAGAAACTAGTTAGTCGTAGTTAAGATCTGCAGAAACCAGAGAAAAGCTTAGCTACGGCGCATTGTGTTTGTGCACCCTTGTGTCCTGCCGCTGAAGCATAAAAAGATAGGAACTTAGTTAAACATTTCCCTTCCCTACGCATTGCTCCCAGCAGAGAGGGACTTCTCCTCTTTAAATAGCGAAGAAGTGTTGCAAAACATTTGAAATAGCTGAACGTTTACAATCAGCACTCCAGAGGTGCTAATTTAAGCATGCTTGATATTCAAACCCAAAGTTGCCCTAATTTCCCTCTCACCTTCTATAAAGTTGTTTTTTGGCTCTCATTTGCTGATCTTCTTTTTGGCAACTTAACAGAATGTTGTTGGAATGACTCCAGAGTACTTGGGCTGCATGTTGAGGACGAAAACCCTCACTGTATTGAGCTGGTTTCAGTGGTGAGAGATCCACCCTAGCCGGATTCGAGTGCTTCCATCCGGGGATCACACAATGCTTCAACAAAATTCTGATTTTCTGAGTTTTGGGTGATGAAAGATGAAGATTTTTTTGGTATTTTGATTTGGGTTTGTTGGTGTGAGTGTGGTTTGGAGTTTGGATCATTTTGGTGGTGATTTGTAGGCTTTTTGGAGTGATTTCTGAAGTCTGATTTGCATTATCAGAAGTTCTGGAAACTCAGATTTTACCAGTGGCTGAAGGACAAATCCATTTATAACTCTGTTTGTGTTTGGCTCCTTGTTCTGGGTATCGGTGCATCGGATTCCTCGTGCCTAGGCGCCATCTTTCAAGCTATTACTTGAGGGTTTCATTGGAGGATTGATTTTTAGAGCTAAATCACCCTCTCTAGGGGCCATACCATTTCTGGGTGATATTGGACAGGGGTTTGCTGTTGTATAAACCTTGCTGTCAGCTCATTTCCAATGTCTGAGTGGCTGTTTGGAGGCATTGGAACATATAGGGGTCTTGGCACATCATCATTGAAGTCCTTGGAGGAGATATATGTTGTATTGCTGTTGTTATAAGTCAATTACCAGGTCTGAAACTTCATATTTCAGGTCTGATATAGCATTGTACGTGTCTGATTTCAATCTGAAAATGAATGCTCTTAATATATGTTGCAATCTCTATTGAAAGGCATTGTTATCTATTGGTTTCCTTCTATATTTGCAAATATTCTCTATATTGTTATGCTTCATTGGAAAAAAACGCATTTGAAACAAGCACAAACACATCAGCAACAAACAAACAGTATACAGTGTATTTCAAAAAAAAATTGTGGCATATTAATTGAATGCCAATTTTTACTTTCCTCATGCCATCCCATTTCATGTGACACATTCTCCCTATTTCCAACAAATGTTCAAAGATGCATTTTTTTGTCCGTCCCTCATTTGCCCCCCCAAAAAACATAAGCTACACACTAGCCTCCTTGATAAAGAGTATTCTTGTTGGGACTTTGGTGTGCTATTCACTTGTAGAGAAATGTTGTTTGTTCTGTAGAAGTTTGATCACAATAAGCACAACAATGTTGGTATGCCTATGTAGTAAAATGCAGTGGGAGTTAATCTTTGCAATTTGGTTTGGTCTTATGCCCTGTTGAAGCCATAGTAGCAACTACATGAGGTTTGGCTAAGTTATAGTTATTGCATCTTGTACAGAGTACATTGCTAGTCTATGTACAACAATGCTAGAGTATGTGAGGCATTATTGGAGTGTGTGCAGCAACAGCGGAAGATAGGTAGCTGTTTTGACAGGTGCTCTAGAATACCAAAACTCATGAGTGTTGTCTCTGCTACCACAAACCATGAGAATGGTCTTGGCATTATTGTAGGAAGGACATATTTGGTCAGCAATTGAAGACTTGGATCATTTGTGAGAGTATTTAGACTAATGAGTAGCTTGTCTCTAATTCCTCGTAGGAGTGACATGGCAAGTATGACATCACGATGAAGTCCCAATTAAGTAGTATGATGGTTGACATTCCATAGGTGGCTGGAATGTGGATTCAGTTGGGACTCCAAAAAATGACTCAATCTACATCTAGTCCATGACATGGAAGGAATAGATTGATGCTTGAATGATGCTTGTGGTGAATATGTGATTGTGAATTGCATGTAGAGGTTGCACACTAGAAGTCTGCAACTTGGGGAAGGCAACATTAGGAGATGACTAAATTGTATTTGGATTTTGTGTTTACAAATAAATACAATTGTTAGCTCTCTTTTGTTGCTGAATTTTTTCTCAAAAGGGTTTCCCAAGTTTAACCTTGTGTCTCAAACGTGAATTTCTTGTTTCTCCATAATGTTTTGCTTATCAAATTGGTAACAATGCAAAAAACTATAATTTGATCACATAATCTAAAGTTTCAGGGCAATCAAGTTACTAGTATTTCCTGCTATTCTAAGGTGGATTTGGTGATGAAGGATATGAGGCACACTTGGCTAAGGACAAGCTACTATATTATCATGGATGGGTGGACCAATATTAAACATCGGCCACCCATTCATATCAGTCACATTTGTTGTTGGCTCTTATTTTCTTAGAGCTATTGATTGTTCAGGGGAATGCAAGGATGCAAACTTTCAATTTTAGATTTGGAAGGAGGCCCTAGAGGAGGTTAGTTGGCATGATGCTGGAGGGTACTTAGAAGCACATTTTTGGGACCCCCTATTATGTCCATGCATTGAACAACACATTGAAACACATAGGGAGGATAGATTGAGTGACAAGTTGTGGCAAACATAAGAAATGTATATACATATGTTCATTTGCAACCCCCACACCTCACTCTCTTTAAGACTTTTTCAAGTAAGGAATTCCTCAAACACATGGAAACCAGATATGTCAGCTACTTTATGTTGTTAGAAAGGATGCTTGAGATGCAAGAGCCTGTACATTTAATGATAGCTAATGCAAAGACCATACACAACTTAAGGAAAAAGTGTGAAGCAGAAGATCCTTGATGATGATTGGTGGTCTACAATGAGGTCCAAAGATTTTGATTTTATTATTAAATTATCAATTTATTAATGTTTGTAAATAGAAAATAATCTTCATTTTGTAACAACATTCACTCTTGTCATTTGAGTCTTTTTGAAACTTTTGTTTGCACATAGACTTGCTCCACCTCACCTATTGTTTGGGTCATTAGATATGTTGATACAAACTCTCCTAGTCTTGAGAGATTTACAAGACATTTCACAGCATGCTTGGATAGATGAATAAAGGAATTTATAGCAAGGATCTTGATTTGGGATTATATGAGGAGCATATAAAGCCCATTGCAATGCAACAAAACACTATGAACACCCCACTTCATATGATGGCATATGCTCTAGATCCCAAATGATATGCAACAAGGCTTGGGAAAATGTCTCATTCTAATGATGAAAAAGTGAAAGAAGGGCTCATGAAGGTCCTACAAAAGATGTATAGTAATGAGGAGTCAACCTTACTTCAAATGCAGTGGCTTGCCTTTGTCAATCTTCAAGGTCTTAACATTTAGTAAACTAGAGGCAAAGTTAGATAGGGCTACATTAAGTTTAACCAAACCTATTGGATGGATGCAAGTAATATGAGGATGTTTGCCACTTGCCTCCTTTCATAAGTTGCTAGTTCCTCTACCACAAAGAGAAACTGGTCCACATACAACTTCATTTGGTCAATCAACAGGAATAGGCTTACCTATCGATGTGAAAAGTGTGTGGTTGTTCATAGTGCCTTGCAACTTCAAGATCAACAAACTCCAACTACACAATAGGATATTAATTCCAAAGATTCCACACAAATTGATGAAGAGAATGTTAGAATTGTGAATAGCACAAGATGCGGGATCAAACAACGAACAAAAACACCTTGCATGCAAGAGAGCTGCAAACAATGATTTGCTATATCCTCAACAAGAAAAACTTACAGAATGAAATAATACAAAGAGAGAGAGTGCTTTATAGGAGCACTTTATAAGAGCAACCCTAAATGACAAAGGGATTAGATCATGACAAGTGTCGTCATCCTATGTGATGAGATAGAATGATCTAATAAAAGCTCAATCTAGTTAACAGAAAAAGCACTCCTAAGTTTAGTTTAAGTACATGAGAAGAAATCAGCCCAATAATTAATTAAGGATTAATAAATTATTAGCCAATGCATGATCACTCTAACACACCCCCTTAAGTGTAACTTAAGGAGTAGCTAAAAACTCTAAAAATTCAATTCATAAAAGCAAAGAAAGCATGAATGGGTCCCAACAACAAGGCTTGATGAGGTACCCATGTACAATCAAAGAATTCTCTCATAATTGGAGCAAAAGGAGAAAACCTCATGGGAAAAAATCCTCTCCTAAAGAGAGATGAAAGCATGTAAAAAGACATGGACGCCTCATAAAATCCCCCCAAGGACAACTTCCTTCATCCCAAGCATTGATTGCAACTGGAGGTAACGAGGCGATGCCAAAGGTTTCATGAAGATGTTTGCAACCTGCTCCTCCATAGGCATGTACTCCAAAGTGAGAAAACCATGCTAAATCAATTGTCGTATGAAGTGCATGTGAATCTCTACGTGCTTAATATGTTGATGCTCCATTAGGTTGCAAGAAATGTGAATGGCACTCTGATTGTCGCACCAAAGAATAGTCAGACTATTAGGAGAAAAACTAACTTAGTCAATGACCGATGAAGCCACAAAACCTCCTGGATGGCCAAAACCACTACACGATACTCAGCCTTTGTGTATGATAATGCAATAGCAGATTGCTTATTGCAAGACCATGTAATGGGGCCAAAACCAAGGCACAAAACAAAGCCAAAAGTGGACTTCTATCACTAACATCACCAGCCCAATCTGAGTTAGTGAAGCCAACTATCTGAGAATCTCCTAATGTATAGTGAATAACATAATGTGAGGTGCCCTGAATATATCTCAAAATAGCTTTAGAAGCTTGCCAATGAATCTCATGCGGATCATGTGAAAACCAAGAGACAAGACCAACCGCAAAAGAAACATCAGGACATGAATGTGTCAAGTACAAAAGACTGACAACCAACTGCCTATATAATGTAGCATCTAATGAAGGAGTAGTACAAGTGGAAGACAATACAACACCTGACTAAAATGGTGTGGGGCTAGGCTTGCAATGAAGCATGCCAAATCTTTGAAGAATATCAAGAGCATGCTTCTACTGAAATATGGAAATCCTATTTGAAGACCAAATAACATGTAAATCAAGAAAGTAGTGCAAAAGGCCAAAATCTCACACTACTCCATCAAAGCTCGTTGAACACTTTGGATCATGGAGGAAGAACCACCTGTGAGGATCAAATCATCCACATATAGCACTAGGATCAAAAGATCACCCTCATGTCATTGAATGTACACTATGGGATCGGAATGACATCGTGTGGAGCCAGAAGACAGAAAAAAGTGTCCATCATCTCATACCAAGCCCGAGGGGCCTATTTGAGACCATATAATGAACAACGAAGCATGCAAACCAACGAAGAGTCCTCAATAAAACCATGTGGCTGCTCCATATAAATCTCCTCATGAAGATCACCATAAAGGAAGGCACTCTTCACATCCATATGGAATACTATCCACCCTTATGAAGCTGCAAGTGAAAGTACAAAGTGAATAGAATTCGTCTTGGCAACAAGGGAAAAGGTCTCAAAATAATCAATGCCTTTGACCTGAGAGAAACCCTTTGCAACAAGACGAGCCTTGAACTTATCAATGGAACCATCTACAGCATATTTGGTACGATACACCCACTTGCACCGAACCAACTTTCTTCCCTTAGGAAGACGAACAAAATCCCAAGTATTATTCTTCATCAATGAAGAATACTCATCTTCCATAGCACCATCCCACTCAGAAATACCAACCTCCTTTGATAACTTCTGAGGATCATCCAAAATGGAATGACTCAAAAGACTAACACCTGATGTTTGTGCACAAGTACAACGCAAGTCTAAAGGATCACCTACCAAAGATCTAGCTAGATCAATAGTATTGTGGGCCCACTTGGGTAAGGGTTGAATATCTAGTGGTGGAGGGATAGTTGGGGCATCAACCTCATCCTCAAGAGATGAAAAGAGAGTAGTAGGTAATGAGGGAGAAGTTGGTGATGAAAAATTTATCTAAGAAAAGCTCTCATCAAACTAGACATCTCGTTGAAACAAGACATCTCTAGAATCAAGATCAAACAACCTGTATGCCTTAACATCCTCACAGTAGCCAACAAATATGAGTGGTTGGTTTTTCCTCTACATGGCTTTCTGTTGAGCTTCAAAAATGAATGCCCGAGCCTCACTACCAAAGACTTTGAATGAAGATACACCAGGCTTGACATGGGACCAAGCCTCCTCAGGAATCATATGTCGTGATGCCTTGTAAGGCATACAATTTTGAATATAATTGGCACAATTAACTGCCTCATTGAAGAGCACAAAAGATTTACTGAGAGGGGGGGGGCTGAATCAGTAAATCTATACAAACTTTCACACTTTTCAACTTTTCAACAACTCTACACTTTTATCACCAACAACCTTTATCAACTTCAAATTCTAACACAAATCAACTATACAAGAATATCTCAATACGAACAAGTTGACACCAAGATTTTACGTGGAAACCCTTACGGGAGAAAACCACATTACAAACAATGTACTTTATGAATTATATATGCTTTTACAAAGAATGTAGGCACCAACCTGCTTGAATCACCAAGTTGTAGTTTAGTAGGCACCAACCTACAAAGAACACCAACCCTTAATCCTGATTTTGTAGGCACCAACCTACAAGGAGCATCAACCCCTAAAACTGATTTAGTAAGCACCAACCTACAAGGAGCACCAACCCCTACTGTTCATAGGCACCAACCTACTAGAGGCTTCAACCCCACTTGTCAAGCACCAACTTAGCAAAGATGATAATTTGAATGAATAGTGTTCCACCTTCAATGTTGCTTCCTCAACGGATGATGGACTTTACAATCTTCTTCCTTCTGAATTTATCTTTCTTGAATGATATTTACATAAATCACCGTATGATGAATTGACTCTTCTCTCACATGCAAATCTGCCACTTATATTCTTCTTCAAACTGCACATAAACTTCTTCGAGTCTCTATGAACTTTTCTTCACAAATCTGCTCAAATGTCTCCTTCAAATCTGCTTATGATCCTGATTTGCATCTGCTTCAATATGCTCCAAAGTCTTCTTTAATCTTACATGAAGCCTCCTTTACAAATCTTCATATGCTGGTGTATTTTCTATGCTTGTTTTTAATTACTCCTATTTCAACACTTTCTCAAAATGTCTTTTATATCTTTATATTTCTTACACCCTTTTATATCTCTTTATTTAACACTTTTTACTCCACACACAACTTGTGTTTTTATGATATAGATTTTTCACACAGCACTCAGCACTTTCCAATCTTCAGATGACATACATTTCTTTCTTGCAGCACTTTGTGTTTCTTCTGATATAACAGTTATACCACACACACACTCTGTTTTTTCTCTTTTCTTTACTAAATAAGATGTTCAATAAAATCCACACTTCAAATCTTCAGATTATATTCTTTTTTCTCAATTCAGAAAATCTTCATTCAATCACCTTCTCTACACTATTCAGATGATATACATTTTTCTCCACACAGCACTTGTGCTTTAAGATATATCAATTATTCCATACAGCATACTCACCACTAAAAGTGCATCTCCATTTAATATTTATATATACTTCATAGGGGATATCCTTCGCTCTAGAGACACATCCCTTGAATGTGTCATTACAATATTTAATTGTTGTTTACACTCAGATCGCACCTCCTTAATCTGAGTTTTCCATGAAGACCACATCATCCCTAGATGAAAGAACAAATCACCTTTAATTCGCATCTGTCCAAGAGACAGAATTAGTTTTTCTTTATTTTTATCCACTTTAATTATGTATTAAAACATGTCTTTAGATCACGTCCCTTGAATGAAAGCTATCTTTTAATTTGTAAATCAATGTTGAAGATTAACAAAAAGACGTACTCCTTTAATCCCACCAATTCCTTTAGAGAAGACGTGTCATTTGGATGCAGCATTTGTCTTTTAGTTACAGACTAACACATCTCTTTACCAAACGATTTCCAACTCTTCCAACAAAAGGCGTTTAAGATAGGAGAATACGTGTCTTTTCAAGAGACATTCTACTTCATGCCACCCGATAACTTTTACTAACAAACATTTTAATTATGACTTTAACCTTTTGATTTGTGAACTATGTTTAATGAAGACGTCTCATCCTTCATTCGCATCTGCTGTTGGTATATTGAAAGATCTTCAGATTTGATCCTGAATCGTTCTTACTAGAGATTTTTAACTGCCCCACATTTCTCTTATCAAAGTCAATCTTTGATTAATATTAATGGTAATTGCTCTTACAATAGCCTGATTATAATTGCATTTGTTATGGCCGCTCCATAATGATGAATTTCTTGGTTTCTTTCTAGGCCTATGCCTGCTCAATAATATATCCTTACAACTTGCTTGTATCTTCATTTATAAGGATGACTCAATATCCGATTATTTATTAGAATAATTGATTATTGATCAAATGCAATCAATCAATAATGATCAAATCAAACTCTAAAGGATTACATATTCATTTCTCCACAAATGGATCACTTCATTGACATTAATGACGTAAACCTAGCAGCCTCTTATATGCCTTTGACATCAATGACAACATTTCCAACACTCATCCCAAAAAGAAGAATGCATATCTCGTGATTGAATCATATAGTTGGCCATCTCCCATAAATTTTTGTTATTTCGCTTAGAAACACCATTCTGTTGAGGGGTGTATGGAACTGTAAGCTAATGTTGTAGACCATGCTCAGTGCAAAAGTCCCTAAAAGTCTGATTGACATACTCCCCCCATTGTTTGTGCATATCCGTCTGATAGAAAAACCAGATTGTCTCTCCACGAATGCCTTAAAGATTGTGAAAAAATCAAAGAAATCACTCTTGTACTTAAGACAGTACACCCATGTACACCTGAGGAAGTCATCAATAAATGTGAGCACATATTTGGCGTTAGAGTAATCATGCATTAGCTAATAATTAATTAACCTTTAATTAGTTATTAGTCTAATTTATTCTCATGCACTTAAGCTAAACTTAGGAGTTATTTATTCAGTTAACTAAAGTTTTTTTCTATGTTAACTGAAGTGAGTTATTATTAGATCATTTTGTCTCATGCATGTGATGTTGACACTTGTCCCAATCTAATCCCTTTCTCATTTAGGGCTACTCTTATATAGCAGTCAACCCTTATTGTATTATCTCTTGAACTCTCAACCTTTGAGGACTTTTGTTTTCCTTGAAGATTCTTGAGCTTCATTTTGTAAGTATTTTCTTTTTGAGGAATAGCAAACCTTTGTTTTGCAAAGCTCGAGTAGAAGGTGTTTTGTTCGTTGTTTGATCCTATGTCTCATGTTATTCACAAATCTAACATGGTATCAGAGCGTGGATTCAATGAATCCCTTCTCAATTTATGAGGTTTTTTCTTCAACAAGGGTTACAGGCTTCAAATCTAGAATCCCCTTGTTTTTTTTGCAAATTTTGGAGGTGGGAGAAATTTTGGTGCACCTAGGACCAAAACAAAGTCTTCCATTGGATTCAAAGATGTCTAGAAAGTTAGATTTGGCTTTTGTTTGGCCTGATTTGGATTCCTAAGGTCAGATTTACGAGGGTTTGAAGCTATGTTCCACGGAGTTTCGGGGACAAGGACGAGGACAAGGGGACAAATAAGGCTCATTTCCTTTAAGTGGGAAGAGATGGCCCAAGTTTGGGGTGCAAGGGATGCAGGGCAGCGGCAACATATTAGGTACTTGAATAATTAGTTAGTGATGGGCATAACAAATTAAACAATATAACTAGAGAATCCCTATGAATAAGTAAGTTAAACTTAAAAGTTTAGCAGACAAAATGATTCTCATTGAACTAGTAGGAATCATCAACACTGAACAAAATATAGAACACTAATCTGAATCATGTTCTCCATAATTTGAATTTCATACCATGATTCATACCACAATCAAGTATCAACAATGTTCTCATACCGTTGCAACACATCGGCCTTCACATCGCTCTTCACCAAATTACCTTTATCAGATGATAATGCTCTGTTCTTCAAGTTTCAAACAAAATAATTACAAATGAAAATAAAAATATCACATTACATAAAAGTGACTTTTAACATTGACAGTTACATAGGGTTTAGAATTTTTTTGACAAAAATCATTTTTTTGCTTTTCGAAGATTTTCCCATGTCAGAGGGCTGAGGGACATTTTGGAAGTATCCTGTATTTTCTTTTACGCCTCCCCACTGACAGAAACACTGAAGGGGAAGACGCTAGGAAATGGCACACAAAAACCCAGACACGGGAAAGGCAGAGAGTTTCCCATGTTGGATGTTATACGGGTGGGAGATATCTTCCTGGGTAATTAAATGATAAATAATTAATAAGGAAAGTCGGTCTTAATTACAAATTATGTTTTATAATTTATATTTCTTAAAGGGGGTCGACCTATATGAAGAGACACCTAGTTTGGTATATATACAAGGTGGTGTTCTTTCATTCAATTCATCAATTCAATAACTTCAAGTTCGCACCTTAGCAGCAAATCATCATTTGATAGCAACAGATCATTTTCAAGGAGAATCATATTGATTTGTACTTTACATCAAGGAGAAGTGTCTCCATTATTTGTATTTAACTCAGCCTTGAGTAAGGACAGACTTGTAAAGCAGATTTCTGCACTTTTATCTGATATATAAGAGATATATATTTTGTTGGGTTTTTCTCCCTCGAGTAGGAGGGTTTTCCCAAGGTAAACTGTTGTGTTCTTTGCCTCATGTGTTGCATTTTCTGATTGCTTACATTTCTGATCCTAAAACTAACATGGTATCAAAGCAGGTTCAAGAAATCCGATTAGATTTGTTTAAGCATTCCAAAGGAGTTTGTCATACACCATGATGAGGGGTTGAAAATATTTGAACGCAGTCTAAGCTTAATTTTAAATGGAGTGCGATTATTATTTTGGTATTGAAGAAGTTTGTATCTTTGGCACAAGAATTCTAAGAACGATACCTCTCGGAAATTGAAGTTCATGGCTGCAGAAAAACCCGGACATGAATAATTTGTTTATTGTGAGTGTTGGTGCCTCTACAACTGTAGAATTTAACTGACATCTACGATAAAAAAAATTTCTATCTTTTACAACTTTAAACCAAAGTAAACGAGTAAACAACAGCATAACAAAAATTTTTCTTTTCTTTTTGAAATAAAGTACAACATCTAAATATGATTTCAAACTTTTCCAATTTAAATAACTTTAACTTTTCATTTGAATAACAGAGTATAAGAGTATAAGAATACATACACAGCTTTAAAAAGCTTTTGCACAAATAGAAGTAAGACGGTCCAGGTTCTTCCTTGCAAATCTTGGTTCTTCGGTTGTCAGGTTGTGGAGGAGAAATATCACTCGGGTGCTTTTCCACCAACCACGGACTAATAATGCGGTCCCCCGCACATTCATTTTTCAATGAATGGCCCTCCCTTCGTCGAAGAGATTGGTTGAGTGACCGATTCCGTTAACCAACTGAGCATAGTGTCGTGTCCTACATTACTAGATTCTTGTGCCTTACAATCTCAATCTAGTAGATGTGTTTTGGATCACTGTGAACTGACAATGTAATCATCTTCCTAAACAAAGGGGATGTAGGTACATTACATTACTATGGCCATAGTGTTTGATTCAGTAAACGACTGATGAGTCATCTATCACTACACTACTCAGGGCCGATTTGCCTTCGGGCTACCTTACTCTACGCGTAGGTCGTGTCCTTCAGTGGGTTCAGTTTACCCCAGACTACCTACCTCAAACAGTTTACTAGAAATGAGTTTTTAAGCAAGTGTTTGCTATCCTATCTCCTGTTTCCGGAATTCTTTATCCTAGGAGAGAGCTTCCTAATGTTAACCTAATAACATAAGCTAGGATTACACTTTATTTTAAACATCATTTCGTTCCTAGAAATTATTACTTATTCTACGTATTCTCCATATACGGAGATCATACAAGTTTAGAACTTCAATCATTTATTACTACCAACCAACTATCATACACAAAAGACAGTCTTGAAGTGTAATGCATATTATTCCCTATCAATGCATATAACCAAATTGAATTCTTTCCTTTCCCAAAATTTCCATTTCTACTAAATCATTCTAAACCCCTTGAATCCCTTTTATTCAAATTCCAAATTCCATTTTAATCTTTAAAAACTAGAAATGAACATAATGAAGTGAATTAAGCTAATTCCCTTAACCACATTGTCATTTCCTATCTTTTCCCCATGCATAAGAAGAAATTCTTTTATTCATCATGCAATTTAAGATTATCAAAAATGATTGATTACTGCCATAATTCATTATTTCCAGTTTAACACAGTCAGCAATATAAGACAGTAAGGAAATAACTTAAAAAGTTTAAAACTTAAATCCAGAACCATGCCTGTCTTAAGCTCCTTTTTCCAGTAATGCCTCTTCAGAAGTCTTCTATTGTTGCTCTTAGCCAACAGTATCTTTAAGCAGAAATTTCTTCAAATCACAATCTCACAATAGTTTATAATTGAAACTACTCAGCACTCAATAAAACACTTTGAACAGACAACTAACATAAATTCACAATATTTGCTTTCAAAATTTGCAGTGACAAGCTCTTTCTAAAAACGTCAGAAATCAGAAAGCCAAGCATATTTTCGAATGAAGGTTTGTGTGGTATTTATAGGCCGCAGTTAAAACGTTTTCCCCATTTCTGGGCATGCTTATTGACAAATTTCATTATTTACTCAGTCAAAGTGCTACTTGCCATGCATCCAATCCCTTAGTCATGATCTCTAAAGGTGAATCGACTCATTTACAGCCAGCAATTCGAAGAAATTTTCAACTTGAAAGCAAAACAAATTTTACAATCACGTTTTTCTGCCAGGCGTCAGAATTCTTCATTGTATTCTTGCTGCGTTTTAGGTTAAGTTTAAAATCGACCCAGCTCAGCTTTTACTTGCTATTTTCTGGTTTAAACTTTTGACATTGTCTTCTCCCATTCCCAACTATGCAGGAGTTCCGCCATTTTTACGGCAAGCTCTTCATTTCATCTTTATTTCATATTTCGACTTTTCCACTTTTGCTTTGTATTTTGAAAGATTTTAAATGATTCATAAAAATTACTTATGTTTTCAAAATGCGAATTTCTATCATTTCCAAACAATGCAATTTCTATCCTTTTCACAAATGCGAATTTTTATCCCTTTTACAAAGTGCGAATTTTATCATTTTCACAAAATGCGAATTTCTATTTATATACTTTATTTATTATTGTGTTAATTAAACATTAATATTTATTTTTATATAAACGTATTTACATATAAATAAATATTAATTTAATATTAACACATTTAATTAATAAAATATATAAATTTATTATTATTTATACATTTCTTATGTTATAATATTTAT
>VDFB02007079.1:0-17449 GCA_007258455.2 Sequoia sempervirens | reverse complement strand
CCACCACCTCCTACCACTTGTGTTTTTCCCAAGTGGGCTAGAGGTGTTGTTGATGAGGTTGGTTCTATAGCTAGTGATCCTATATCCTCTAGACACACGGGTTCATAAACTTCCAACACTAGTCTTTTGAGTCATGTTATATATCCAAAACCCCAGAGTTTTTTCAGAGGCTTCTAGCATTCCAGATTGGGATAGTGTTGAGGAAGAGGAGTATTCTTCATTGATGAAGAATAATATGTGGGATTTAGTTACTCTTCCTAAGGTAAGAAATATGGTTTGGTGCAAGTGGGTGCACCACACCAAATATACAACTAATAGTTCTATCGAAAGAATATACAAGGCATATCTTGTAGCTAAGGGCTTTTTATAGATTGAAGGTATTGAATACTCTGAGACATTTATCTATGTAGCCAAGATGGATTCAGTTTGCCTTGTCCTTTCTATTGCTATTGTAGAGGTTACCCTATATCCAATCAACTAATTTAGATAACATACATACAACTTAATGAACATATAGACCCTAGATTAATTAATTAATTGTCCTAGAGGTGCTTCATTTAAATTGTCAACCGGGGAATCGTAATCTTGAGATAATGTTGGCACTATATATATAGCTAAGAATCCTAAACATTCTTAATCAATTGAGTACATAAATAATGACAAAAGCAATTCTAATCAAAGGCAAACTGAAATATTTCCTACACAGAAAATAGATTAAATGAGTACCAATTGTTGTAAGTGACTACAATAACTCTTACAAGTAACTATTCCTATGCAGACTATAACTTAATGACTCTCTATGTTGCAGTGTGATTCAATAACAATTAATTATCTAATATCAACTTAACATATTAAGAATCAAAATTACAATTCAAAAAATAACTAATAATCTAAACTAACATAGATTTTGTAGTACCTCAAATGGCCCTTTCTTGAGCTGTTGCAATCCATAATGTCTTCCTTCAAATCCTCTCAAAGATTCATGAAATTGGTGTATTCTTCTTTATTGTGGTTCAAACATAAAAAACTTAAGAATAAAGTATTTGATAACAAAATTTATATTCAATTTATTTTATACCAAAAATATAGCTAGATTGGTCTCTCACAAGATCATACATATATATAGGATATGTGAGCTCATCGTTTTATTCCATAACTGAATAAAAATAAACTATGAGCAATTGTCAACTCTTCCAAAAACATAGGAAGAGGACTAGGTCTTAGCTTAACAATAAAATAAAAGAAAGTGGAAGTAAGAGTGTAAGAATTTGATAAGGACTCTACATCAATTAAGAAGACAGTTATAACTAAAAATGTGCCTAATAGGATAAACTTTATTACAAGCCGCTATCCACTATTAGAACAAGTCTCTTCTTTCCTTCACAATTTATTAATAACAAGAAGTGAAAAGATGGAGTGATCCATGAATAATCATGTTCACATCTTCTGACCATCACCTTCATCAGCTTTGGGAAAAATGCACATGTTGTAGTTGATCACCTCCTCTAACTATGGTAGATCAACATCCTTCTATTGTGGGTCGAAAGTCCTTTTTCTACGGGTTGATAGATCCTTCACTGTAGGGATTAGTTATATTCCCAAGGTGTTTTTCATTATTAACAACTATCATTAGTCATAAAACTCTGCTAAATTCCATAGACATTTAAATATCACACTACCATTTATCAATATAGTATATCATCTTCAATGCTTTTAAATATTTAAAACATATAAAAGGTTTGGAAATGTCTTTGAAACTTAGCAAAAATATGATAAAAAGTATGAAACTAAAGCAAGGAAATTGGACATTTCTAGGGCTCATCGCAAAGATGGCCAGTTTATCAAATGGATGCGAAGAGTGTCTTCACTTGTTTGTAGGTTACATTGTTCCTATTATGGTCTCAAGCAAGCCCCTAGGGCTTGGTATGAGAATATTGATAGTTTTTTGCTTGCATTTGGTTTCACTCGTTGCCACTTAGATCACACAGTATTTATCCAAAGATATGGAAATGAACTTTGATACTAGTCTTATATGTTGATGACTTTATCCTTACTAGTAGTTCCTCATCCGTGATTCAGGATATTCAACATAATTTGATGGAAAAATCTGACATGATAGATCTTAGGCTTCTACATTTCTTCCTTGGTCTTTAGGTTCTTCAGTTTACTAAGGGGACTTCCATATAGTAGCAAAACTATGCCATTGAATTGCTTCATTGATTTCATATGAGTAATTGTAAGTATGCACCTGCACCATTCTATTCTGGAGTCACTTTGACTACCACTTGCACCACACCTAATGTTAATGCTACTTTGTATAGATAGTTAGTTGGTAGTATTTTGTATTTGATACACACACGCACAAATATTACCTTCGTTGTTGGGATTATCTCTTATTTTTTACATGACCCTCATGAGAGTGATTGGAAGGAAGCCAAGTAAATTTTGATATATATTCCTGACACCACTCATTTTGGCATTCAATACACACTAGGGGCTTCATAGATAGTAGGCTACACTAACTCAAATTGGGTAGTAGAAGTTGATTCTTGAAATTCCACTTCTATTTTTGTTTTTTTTCTTGGTTCAGGTCCAATTTCATGGTCTTGCAAGAAGAAAATTTCTATTGCATTATCATCTACTAAGGTTGAGTATCGAGGAGCAATTATTGCTAGCCAAGAGGTACTATGGCTTTGACAACTTATTACAGAGTTTGGTCTTCCACTTTATCATCCTACTATACTTTGGTGTGGTAACCAAAGTTCCATTCATAGTTCATACAACCCAATTGAGCATCAACAAACAAAGCACATCGAGATTCATATGCACTTTATTTGAAAACTTATCCAAGATGGTGTTTTATCCTTAGAGTATTTGCCTACTGAGGATCTAGTTGTAGACATCTTCACTAAACCCTTAGCATCACCTCACTATATTGTGTTGCATCGGTTGCTTGGGGTGAAGGAAGTTTTCCTTGGGTGGTCTTGAGTCCTCCTTGCTTTGTATATAGTTCTTTTTTGGAGAGGAGTTTTTTTCCCAATGGGTTTTCTCCCTCACTCCATTTGTGAGAGACTTTTATTTTGACATAAGTACCTAATCAGGTCTTGTTGTTGATACTCATATTTAGTGACTTACTCCCTAAGTATTACATAATGGGGGGTGTTAGTGTGAAAAGTGTATTTATGCATCTAGTTACCATTTATCTAGTTCCTACACCTAGTAGTCCTATTCACGCTAGCTTACATTCACTTAGTGGTTTAGTTGTCTTACCTCATAGACACTTGACACATTCCTTCACATTTGTCCCAAGTGTTCTACATGTGTCACAACACTTGGAGGGTAAGTCAAACTTTTTGTTTCACCTTCCTACCTCCTCCTTGTCCTATATAAACAATGAGTGATCATTATATTCTACAAAAATTATATGATAGGTTATTGGCTTATGCATTATGTTTGTTTCATTTTGTGATAGGTTCAATATTGCATTCATTATTTGTTGCTTCAACATATACCTCTATTGATAGAAACTAAATAAAATGTTATATTCTTAAATATTAATCAAGGGTTTAATTATAATTAATGATAACATTTGGATAGTTTATGCCTTTTTAGAGGATGCTTGGTTAATGAGTTGAGAATTTGATCTTGATAAGAAAGTTAAATGCATTTTTAAAAAGATAGGTGAAGATCATTTTTTTGGCACCAAAAAAATGCATATTCAACATAATGATTAGTGGTAATAATTTGTGTCTTGTGAAATAAATTTTAGGGAGGTAAAATGTGTTTATAATGTATAAAAGGTGTAATTAAAAATAGATAATGTTTATAAGAATACAATGAATGCAATATTGTGTTTTTATTATTGTACTACCATCAAAGAAAAACTTATAATAAGGTGATCCCATAATAGTGTGTCCCACATTTTGACAAAAGTGAGGCATTGAAATAATCTTTTCAAACCAAAATTTCACCTTCAATAACCCATAGCAACTAAACCATTAAAAAATTGAAGATGATGTATACTACTAATTTTTTATATTTTATTTGTATATTATAAATGCATTCTATTTTTTTTTTAAATTGTGAATTGGATCAATTTGAATTTGAGAGGTGGGTGTGCAGAGCTCTAGGGAAGTCGAATGGTCTCCTATCATTTATGCTTCCTAGAGCTTTCTAATTGTTACTTCGAGCTCAAATTGGTGTTCTTCGTCATCTTTGGTTCCTTCGTTCCTCTTCTTCCTTTGATTCTCTTTGTATTCTAGGTCTTCTTGGTTGTATTGTTTTTGGTTATTTGATTGCTCATGTGGTGTGTGTTTTTGAATTTGAATTTATCTCCCACCACCTTTATCATAACCTATTGTTTTAATTGTCACCCAGTTTAAGCCTCAGCTTAAGCACTGTGAAAAGTGGCAAGTTTGCATTTATTGGGATTTTACATCATGTACCAATCCATACCTCTCCCGATCCATTGGGCTCATGGGAGATGGGGCCAACAGTTGTAGGGATATGGGTGGTACAAAGCAATTAAATGAGCCCCTATAGAATGGAAATGAGGAAAACAAAAAGGAAAATAGAACTTTCAAGAAGCACTCATACAAGGATGTGATGGTAGTCGATGAGGGTGTGGAAGTCAGCCCCCCATTTGTTGTGTTTGTTTCCAACCATGGAGGAGGTCAACTGGTCGAGGATGTTGATATGGAAGGCAGTGGAGGCATCCTCAAAATTAGAAATGGGGGAATGGGAAACCATGGTAAGATGCCTTATGAGCCCAAGATTCTCTCCATTTCTCTTAATGATGATATGTTAAAAGCTTTAAAATAGAGGAAACAAGGTTGAGAAACATTGTTGTTTTATTTGTTTGTTTATATATCAAGTTACTTGTAATTTTTTTGATGAATGGATATCCTTTGTATGGGGGAAAAAGATGGGTATTCATGTGTTGTTTTGCAGGATGATTCAAAAAGGGTTATTTGTGGTCTTTTTCAAAAACCATAGAATGTAAGAAAGGGTTGTTAAGAAAGAATATTGGAATATCGGGTAGTCAATGTTTAGAGTTTTACCATGGTCTCTGAAAGATGACCTTGAAGAGGTTGTTTCTAGGTCTTCTCCTAATTGGCTTGAGATAAAGAATCTCCCCTCAGTATTATGGAAGCTTATCCTCAATATTTTGAAGCCAGTTGGTAATGCCATGCAAGTTGAAGAGTTGAGGGTTACCCTTCCCCATCTAAATGCTAGGGTTTTGGTTTCTTTGTCCCCCAAGACCAAGGTACCTGACCAAATTTCTATGCAATTTGACTATAAAATAGTCAAGTGTGAAGTTGAATTACTTGGCTCCTTAAATTCATGTTTCTATTGTAAAATAAATGGGCACCTTAGAAAGGATTGTCCTCTAACTAAAGTGAATCCAAGAGGGGATTTTAAAACAACAAAGAATAAAAAAAGAAACTGAATCCTTAAAAGATGATGGGGGAAAATTGGCAGATGAAATGGAAACCTCAGCTGGAGACCATGGTAACACTAGCCTCCCACTAAACCATAAGGGTAAAACTGTTTCTTCTTTAGGTACTGAGAATTTGAAATTTCTCTCAAGGATCCTCTTTTTGAAGGTGAGTTGGAGGTATTCCATGCTAAGCCCATGTATCTCCCCGATTATTCCTTAAAAGCATCTCCCAAACAAAAATTTGCTCCTAAGGGTTCATTGCAGCCCTTGGCCCTAGATTCCATTCAGGACAAAGCCAAAAAGATAAGTTTTGAGACTGTCTGACTATGGGATAAGTAATGATAGTTTAGCCACCATTTCTGACCTCACTCTTGATAATACCCCTCAAGGTAGTGGGGGACCGAAGAGAAATGCTCAACAAATTGCCTTAGAGTCCATTAAGGAAAAAGCTACCAAGATTAGATAAATTATGGATATTTTTAATGTGGATGCATTTGTGGAACCTAATATAGAAAAATCTATCCTTAATTTTGAATATTAGGCATTTGGTAAGGAAGTGGTTGTATCTTATTACAATCCCCTGTGTGGTGGTCCAGAGGTTGATAACCCTCTCCCTTTAAAAATTCCACCTCCCAAAGGTGATGAGAATAAGAAGAGGAAGCTTATTGATAGACCGACTTCCTCTTACGCTGGGCTTGAGAAAAAAGTGAACAAGAAAGGTAAATAAGAAGGAAGACCTAAGGGTTTTGATAGATTGTATAAGAATCATAAGAAGACTCCCACTCCTAAAACCAAATTAACTTTAATATCTATAGTTGGAATGTGAGGGGTTTTGAATCTATGGACAAGAAGCATGTGGTTAGAGATTTTTGTAACAATAGATAACATCTATACTTTTTATGCTTGCAAGAAATAAAGATAAGTGGCTTCCAAGCTGAGTGTGTATTAAAATTTATCTAGAAAAATGCAAAATTCTTTTGTACAGAACATAAAAAGGGGAAGGGTGGTACTGTTATCCTTGTTCATCCAAAATGGCACAATTAAATACAACATTGGGGATCTTCACCATGCAATAGACTTGTGTGGATCTCCTTGTCTATAGGTTCATAAACTTTGGGGATTTTCTCCTTGTATGCATCGAATGACTATAGAGAAAGGGAAGACCTATGGAACTGGATGGCAATTAATCTCCCTAAAATCCCTTGGGTTTGCACTGGAGACTTCAATATGGTTAAAAATGATTCTGACAAAAAAGGTGGTAAGGACCCTCTGTGGAAAGGGGATGAGCTTTACTTTTGGTCCAAAATGAAGCATTCTCTTAATCTTTGTGACCCTTTGGAGAACTGCAAGGAGTCTTCTCGTTCAATTTGGTTTACTTGGTACAATACTTAGGCATCAAATAAGTGGATTTATTATCATTTGGATAGATTTTATGGTGATAGGAAATTTATCACCTTCTCAGGTAACTAGGATGAAAATGTTGTTGTTTCTCCTACTTCTATGTCTAAGTAATTTTTCAAGCTAATCAAGGCTAAGTAGGAAAGAGAAATTATTGGCCCAATCCTAGACAATGGGTGCCTATCTAAGGACCCAAATTTTATGAAAAAGGAATTTTACTCCCTTTTCTAGAAATTATTTTCCTTTGAGAAGAGTTGTAAGAATAAGGAAGCCAAGATTTTTTGTCTTAAAATGATTAAAAAAAAATAGTGAGGAGGATGCTAAGATTCTTGGGAAAGACATATCCTTGCAAGAAATTGAATCAACCATTAGATCCCTAACTAGTGGAAAATCTCTTGGAATGGATTGACTTATTGTTGAGTTTTATAAAGCTAACATAGGATGGATTGGGGAAAAGTTATTAGAGCTCTATAACTATGTCTTTGTGAATGAATCTTAGGGGCCAAATATTAATAGAGGGGTTATTAAGTTGATCCTCAAGGAAGGTGATAAAACACTCATTAAGAATTGGAGGCCCATCACCCTCCTGGACATATCCTACAATATTGTTGCTAAAAAACTTGCTCATAAGTTAACTAACATCCTTGGACAAGTGGTCTCAGATACCCAGATAGGATTTATTAATGGAAGGTATATTCTTGAGAATCTTATCACTAGTTGGGAAGGGATGAACTGGGCTAAGCATGATAAGTAACAGGTGGCAATGATACTCTTGGACTTTGAAAAGGCTTAAGATAGGATTGAATGGCATTTTATTCAGATATGTTATAAGCTTTTGTCTTCCCACCCTCCTTTTGTAAATGGATCAAGATCATTTTTAATGATTCCTCTACGATTATTGATGTTAATGGAGATATTTCAGATGCAATTTCCCTACAAAGGTCTATTACACAAGGGTTCCCTATTGCCCCTACTCTGTTTGTTATTGTAGCTGATGCTTTGCACTACATTCTTAGATCTGATATGTTTTCCCCTCAATAAAGGGTATTCAGTTACCAATCATGAACAGTTATTGAATGCATAATTTGTAGATGATACTGCCCTATTTATTGAATTTATTGAATCCAATTTTGATAATGTATGAAAAAGCTAGATTTTTTTTGTGATGCCTCTAGTTCTAAGTTTGCTCCCCACAAATCAATGGTTATTGGGTGGTAGCATGACCCATCAAACTGGCTTGTGAATAAAGGGTGTGGTGGGCTAATCCTAACAAGATTGTAAGGTATCTAGGAATTCCCTTCTCTGTTTACCCCTCGCTCAAAAATATGTGGGAGTGGCTTTTTCAAAAAAATAGAAAAGAAACAACATAAATGGAAAACTCAAATTCTATCCCTTGTTGGCAGACATCAAGTGGTACAAAATTTTATTGCCTCTCATGTAGTTTACCACTCCTCACCCTGACTATTTGCTAATGTCCGTTTTAATAAACTTCAAAAAATCTTGAGGGAGTTTTTGTGTTCTGATAGCAAGGGGAATAAAAAAGACACAATATAAATTGGAAGTGGTGTTGTCTTCCTAAAAAGTAGGGGGGTTTGGGTTTGAAGGACCTCCGGATGTAGGGTCTAGCACTTGCTTTAAAATAGATATTTAAAGCTTTGGATGGTAACAAACCATGGAAAGTGTTGGTAAGACACAATCTTGCACTATCTAAATGAAAGAGGGGGGTTCAATGACAAAATCTTCATGTGCATGATATTCTATTTGGGCAATTTGAGGTCAAGGTTTTTGGCTCTAATGTTTTTTCCTCCCTTTGGAAAGCATGGTCTCATGTCAAACACTTGATCTCGGGTGGTGAAGCAGTCAATAGCTCTTCAGCATGGTTTGTTCCTAATAGATCTATTTGGTGGAATATTGTCCTGAATGAGGAATTGTTGGCCTTAACTCAAGGTTGTTCTGCAAAGAATTGGTCATCTCGGGGGATTTATGTCTTCCAGGATTTGGTGTTTAATGGATGATTTGGTTCTTAGGAGCAAATGTATGCTAAACATGGATTGCCTCATTCTCAGAAAAGACTTACACTATGATAAAAAATGGCTTGGGTAATGGGTTTCCTAGTACTATTGTGGATGAATCTGATGCATTGGACAGTATAAAATGGGTCGATGGTTCTAAATTGTTATCTATCTTTGTGAAGGATATTTATTTGATGCCTGTTGGCTTGGAAGAGGTCTATGATTGGTTAAAAATTGCTTGGAATTTGAATTGGACTGGTGTTAAGTGGTCTAAATTTTTTACCCATCTCTAGCATAACAATGTGGAACCAAAAAGAACTTGTTTTTGTTGGATGTTGATTTTAAAGAAAACTTGCTATTGGAAAATTTTTACATGACTTTGGTATTCCTACTAGAATTTGTGCTCGATGTTCTATGCCTAAAGCTTTTGAGCATCTTTTTTTTAGTGTCAATATTCCCTTGCTATTTGGTCCTTGTTTTTTGGTCTCCCAGTTAACTAAAATGATGATGTTGGTTTTTCTTGGCATGAGATTCTTGTTGGTTATGTTGAAAAATTTGATGCTTCTTTGAAAAAAAATTGGCTTGCTTTATCGAATGAGATTCTATGGTTTCTTTGGAAGAAGAGGAATGAAGAGATCTTTCAAGACAAAAGAAGACACCTTACTGAGTTTAATAGTTGACTCACCTTTTTAATGATTATGTTGCAAGTATCGGCTACCAAGGAGATCCCTAAGGAGTGCTTCATGATCTTGTTGAAAGAAGGGGTCATGCTAGTTTACAAATCTAATATTACATTTGTATATTTCTTCCCTCAAGGGAGGAATAAGCTAAACCAAGAGGAATTGGAGTTGCTAAACAGATACCTCTAGGAGAGGAAGCTGAATAAAGAAGAATTAAAAAAAGAAGACCTCCCCAAAGAAATGGATATTGATCCTCCTGTTGCAATGAACATGGACCCTAATATGATTTTGCCTCCTATTAGGGCCTATGATGTGGATAAAGATGAATGTAGTAACAGTGCCATAGGAGAGTGGAAATAAGTTTGGTTAGCATGTTATCTATTTGGATCCAATATGTATTCAACATAACTCTTGTTTTGATACTATGATGATTATGTAATCGTCTTAATGGGGGCAACAACTCCGTATGATGTAATATCTTTTTGTAAACTATATTTAATAAAAAAAAAATGTGATTTTTTAATCTAAGTTTTAATAACATATTTTTATAGTTAATACTATTTTTAAAAAGTGGCAATTATTCCATGTCACATAACTTTTATTTTACAAAAAAGGATAAAATTATAAATTCTTAAACTTAGATTAGTAACCATCAATATCTAGTGCACATATATTTTTTCATAATTTCTTGTTGCATATTTTATTTTTAATTAATGTTTAAAGTGATATTTATTATAATTTAGACAAAGGTTTATTCTATACTACATAACTTTTTTGTAATACCCAAATTAACTTTTTTTTTTATGAATAAAGGACATCAATACCTAGTGTGCATATATTTTTCTCTATTTTTCTTTTTTTTCGTGTGTGTGGAACAAAGACCTTGATGTTTGATGAAAAATCTATGTTCACTAGAAAATATAAAATAAATATAATAATTAAATTAAATAATTTAAAATTATACTTTTTGAAAAGCTTGCTCTGAGGGATATGATCTTCTAACAACCTCCTATCATGTTGATTCCATTTTCTAATCCAACCCAAGGTCTAAAACAAAAATTCCAAGGAAAAATTGAGCACCAAGGGGAAAAGCCCATTATTTGAACAAAGGTTATTTTCATGTTTTAAAAAATAAAATATTAAAAATTTATATATGACCTTCAAATGAAGGTACACCATTGTTCAAAGGTATTTATGTAAACTCTTTTTTTTTTCTCTTCAAGCACACAAATTTCTAGTATCCCACAAGTGGGACACACTATTGCAGGTCTACCTAGTATGTGTTGGAGTAAATAAGCCATTATCTAATAATAATTAATCATTAATTAATTATTAGATGCTTTTTTAATTTAATTACTTAAGCTAAACTTAGGATTTTTTTTTATTAATTAGTTTGAACTAAATATAGGACAATTTGTCTCATTGCATGAGATTATAACAGTTGTCACAATCTAATCAAATCCTCATCTAGGGTTTTCTTTTTTATGCTTTTATAAGCATGCACCTGCATTGTAATATTCATTTAGGTTATTTGCATCAATACAATTCTTAGGTTATTGAGTACAATCTTGCTTTCAATCTTCTCTATTGTGATAGGTAATTGCTTGCAGGTGATTTTTGGGTGTTGTGGGTTGAATCAACAACTTCTTCATGGTATTAGAGCTCCAGATCTGCAAATCTCTATTCAATTTTTGAGAGATCAAGCCTTAAGCAATTTGTTGGTTCATTTTGGAGAAAAATAGACCTCACCGTTGAGATCACGAGGTCGAAGAAATGAATTTTGACATAAAATTTGACTATTTTGGTGATAGAGTTTCTAGAGAAAAAATATTTTTGCCAGGGCCCTAGTATGACCCCCTATACGGCTATGTGATCATGGAATTAAAAAAAATAGCACTTAGTTCTATAAGCACTAAGTGCATATACACAAGCACACCACCCTATGAGCAACACCCATAGGTAGTGCCACTTGTATGCCTCCCATTAAAACCTGCTCACCAATCATTAAGCCCTTGAGGGCTTTAATCCATACCCTATGGTCACGTGCATGACCATTGCACCCATTTCACCTCTATGGGCCCTCTGCAACAAGTTGATAGTCATTTGAGCACCCAAGTGCTCCATCAAAGCCCCCAAGGGCTTAAAACACCTGAGCCTTGGTCACATTAGTGACCAGGGGATCCACCATAGCCCCAAGCCACCAGTTCCTTGGTCGCTAATACGACCAGGGGCTCTTTTTTAGCCCCCCAAGTTGCTTGAAGGGTAAATTGGACAACTTTTGGTAAATTGGGTATAAATTGAGCGTACGATCTCCATTTTTTTGAAATTTATATCATTGGAAGGGTGGTTCCAACCCTGGTATCGTGGTGTAGGTATTTTTTCCATTTTTTGCTCTTGATTTATTCTAAGGCCTCTAAAGTCATATCTTGTTGTTTTTGCTCTTGAGGGTATAACTTTTGACTAGGATATCAAATTTTCACGATTCAAGTGACATCGAAAAGCTGATTTAGTCCTCTAAATAGATCTCAGTCCTATTTTTCTAGAAAATTAACCAAGTATTTGTTATTTCAATTAGATCTCAAATTTTTCTTTTTGGTTGTTTTCTTGGAAAATGTGTAAATAGGTCAAAAAATTTGGGTTCAAAAGGGTTTTTTTTGCATTGATGGGGTCTATATTGATGCATCAATTCATTATCGTATATTTTCATCATGGATCCAACACATATTACTTCACTTAATCCATACAACTGCTATAATTGGAAATCACAAATGGAGATACACCTAAAGAAATTAGGGTTATACAGAGTGACCATGGGTACAAAACTTGAACCTCAAGCTATTACTAAGAAGAGAAAGTGGCTTAATAGGGTTGATTATACTTTTGGGACATTATGCATGTCTATGTCTCTTTATTTTCTCTTTCATGTTGAATCTTGCACCACACCCAATCAAATTTGGACTTAATTAGCATCCTTGTTTGGGAAGCATGATACTATGAGAGGATTTCAATTGGAGAATGAGCTTATTAGCTTGGCTCCTTGATATTTTGATAGCATTCATGACTTATTCACAAAAATAAAGTTTCTTAGATTATAGTTGACACAATGTGGTATTCAGAAGGAGGATACTCAGTTGATTCTTTCCATCCTTGCCAAACTTGGTCCTAATTATTTAGAACTCTTGTTTCTACCTCTTATGCCACAAAATATGAACTTGGTTCCATATGTTATACCCCATTGTGTTATTACCTATTTAATTTTACCATGATGGGTTAAAATGCTTTAATATATATTTATGATTGTATTTTATATGAATCTTGATTGAATTTGGTGAATGAATGTTTAATTCAAGATGATATTTTAAAATGATTCTGACAATAAAATATATGATGCATATGATTATATTGTTATTGGCTAACTATTGTTATGATGTACTAAGATGGATGCAAGAACGAGCTCAAACCTCTGGAAGAGAGGGGGAGTATCACTTAGGAGAAGAACTTGACCTCTGATAACCCTAATGAACATAGTTGAGTATACACACACTCACACCCTAGTTGGTCTAAGTTGAGTAAAGTCAATTTGGGTGAATAGAAAGTAGCCTTCTATCTTGATTGTGAATGTTTTGTGTAGGTTTATGATCTTGTTCTATGAATGATGTGATTGAGGAATATGATTGAGTTCTTCTTGTGTGTTCTTATTGGAATATGTTGGCCGATGAAGTAGAATGTATATATGTATATATATACCTGTTTGTGATAACTCATACATGTGAGTATATGCATGCATGAGTATACGTAGGTAGATGTACCTACGCATGCTCATGAATGGATAACCCATATATATGGGAGTATCAATTGGATAAAAGCGATATACACACACACACACTTCATGTATACACATCAATTGATGAGTACGTGCATATATGTGTTTGTATTTGATAATTGAAATAATGATATATTTAATATTATATACATATATATATGTATGTATATAGTATGTTTGTAGAAACCTATATACATATATGTTAATATATGTATATATATGTATATATATATATATGATTATTTAATATAAGCTTATATCTATTGATAATAGATATATTTAATAATCAAGTGAATGTGATTATATATACACAAACACACATTTATATATATTAATAGTATATAATATATATATATATATAATGTTTAAGTTATATATTGATAGCGCATAGTATCTATCTTAGCGCATATTATAAAGCACTCCATTTGTATAAAGGAAAGCACATAAGTTAACATTACTGTTAACTTATTTAATTGCAAATGTATATAGTGAAGTGCATAAATATAGCATTGTAATGTTTATATTGCTACAGCTAAAACTGCACATAAAGCAAGGAGGAAGATAGTTTATACATTGTAATGAGATTAAATGCAAATTCTAACAAATAAGAATAAGTCTTGGAAGCGCTATCTTTTGGGGCGCTAATTTATGAATATGTGGAGCCAAGTTTGAAGTGAGTGAAGCAAATAAAAAGTCTAAAACCTGTGCCATGTACAAGTACAACATTTGGATAAATGTTAAACTCAGTCAATGAAGTGTTGGCCGAAACATGAGAGGGTAGTCAACTAGAAAACTTAGTAGGAAACCTATAGATTTTCATTGTTGTCCCTTGACTTAGTAAAAGAGTCATGTTGTCTCTCTTAAAGAGGTTGACTTAGCCATTGGAAGAATATGGACTATTATGTGTTGAAAATTTGTGAGTTAATCAGCTGAGTCATTGCATGTGAGTAGGAAGGTGACAAAATTGCTAGCTAATTTGTAACCTTTGGTTGCTCAAATTTTAGTATATATAGAGGTGCTCTTCCTATCATTTGTTACTCTTCTCATTCTGATTTCTCTGTCATTATTGTGTTGTATTTTTTGAGCAAGTAAGTTAGAGAGCTTGAGAGTTAGTGAGTTGCTTTGTAACTGTATTATTGAGAGAATTTATGAGAGGCTAGTGTTTGGAGGCTAGTTGATCTTTGGTGAAGTAACGTTCGTCAAGGTGAAGGCTAAGGTTGGAAGGAAGCAAATTTACAAGTTGGAACTTATATCCAAGCATGCCGATTTCTATTATTCCTTTGCTTATGTTTGAAAGGCTATTTGAATATAATACCTTTATTTGGAAATATTGTTTGAATGCATGGTGTGCATGTTCATATAAACTTAGATATTTCCTTGTGTTGGAATAGTCTTGAATGCTTGATATGCTTGTTCTTATGAACTAGTTATTTCCTAGATTTGGAATAATCTATGTATGCATGGTATGCATGTTGTTATAAACTTAGTTAATTCCTAGAAAGGAATATACTTATGTGATTCTTTGATTGATTCTTGAATTAGTGAACCCTATCATTGGGATTATGTTTATATATTGTTGAATATGTGTAGCTTAAATGCTATTAGAACTATACTAGTTCGTTAAGTCTATATAGATAATGCATGAGATGGAATATGTTGCTATCTTATAGTACTTTTATGATTATGTCAATTTAAACATGAGTGGTTAGTAGGGTTATTCCTAGGGTTATTGAAATCCATGGGAAAGGGGGTAACCTAGCTAGACACTAGATTGTGTATATGTATGGTTAGTGCGGTTATACTTGGGGTTAGTGAAATCCATGGGTAAGGGTGTAACCTAGATAATCAGTTTATTATAGACTTGGGTATTCTTGGGGTTAGGGTAATCCATGGTTAAGGGAATTACCTTGTTGAATATTTGATTATGTTATCACCTTAGGGTAAATGTGTGTTATGTTTAAGGTCAATACCAAATCGATCTTAAGGGTGGGTGGATAGATGACTCTCTTTTCGAAGTACTAGGTGTTGAATTCTTTGGCCAAAGTAGTGTAAGAAGCCATTGTTTATACTGTTAGTTCACTGTGATCCACAATTGCAATCTAGGTAGGGAAAGCAATGTGTGTGGTAGCTCTAGATTTGTAGGACACAACACTATGCTCAAGAAGGTCATGATTATGGGGTTACCAAACCAATCTCTTTGTCAAAGGTTAGGGCCATCTTACCAAGTTTGGTAGATGTGCAAGGGACCGCAATAAATCCATGGTTGGTGGAAAAGCGCTTAAGTGATGCTCTCCCTCATAAAGTTGGAGACTAGGATTTGAGGATGTAGCGCCTGTTTGGGGACACCTGGAATGTATGCACCAAGTGATGGGAACATCTAGGAGGTATGCACCAACATTGGAGACATCTAGACCATTGTACTATGTTTATGTATCTTTATCATTAATCTCATAGAAGTTATGTATGTAAACTTGTAACTCTACTCTTTTGAGATATTGTAAATGAGGAAAAATATTATCATGCAAATATGTGAAGTGAAATCGTTGCTTGATTTATTGAAATGATTCTATGTTATGCATGGGAAAGTTTGGAATGGTAATGTTTCAAATGTGCATCTATTTATTCATGTGAAAAGGAATTTTTTTTATGGCTCATAATGATAGTAACTTTAACTTTAACTTTTATGTAGAACATAATAAAAACAATGGGTAGAACAATGGGCACATTACATGAGATTCACTATGCCTTCACTTGATGATTTTGCTACATCACTCACTCGAGAGCATGCAAAGTTGGTACAAATGGTCTCATTGAAGTCTTCCACATTAAAGTATTTTAATGCATCACCATGAACTATAGATCCAAACAATTCAAATGGTAAAGGTGAGAATCCAAAATAGAAGGATTCCAAGTACAACGAGCAAGCCAAGGAATTAATATCACATGATACCTCAAATTCTTCTTCCTCTTCCAAGAGGGACTCATCTACAAAGGATCGGCCTAAATGTGCATATTGCACAAAGACACGACATGATGAGCATCAGTGTTATGAAAAGTAGATAGATGAACTAAAGCATCTTCTATAGAAGAACAATATTTAACTGCCTTCATCCTCTTCTTCCACTACAACACCTTCCTAATCAAGGTCAGCCACAGTGGCACATGGAGTGGACAAGATGAAAGGACATGCTATCTTTGCATCCACTAATCTTCAATCCAGCATATGGTTTCTTGATTCAAAAGCCTCACATCACATGGCTGCATCATTAGGTATGTTCTCTTTTTATGAGCCTTGCACATTACAACAAATTTTGATGGGGAATAACACTTATATGAGTGTTACTGGGAAAGTATCCATAGATTTTGATGATGGCACATTTCACAATGTAATTTATGTCTCTTCATTATCTTCCAATCTCCTTTCCATCTATCAGATTGCACATAGCGGGGTAGGTAAGACCATAGAGTTCACACCTAATTCAGTGCTTATCAGAGATCTACACAGTAGAGAGATTCTTGTAGTTGGGACAATAGATCACACCTCTTGATTGTATGCCTTCTCTCATTTTTCTCTAGATGAGAAAACACTATCATCGACCGGTCCTCACTCTCATGCATCTAGAGTGGATCAAATATCTAAGGATTAGTTTGGTCACTTGAACCTATGTGTACTTCCATCATCCACTTTGGTTCATGAGACTTATGTTGAGCTTATTCCTCCTACACCTCCTGCATCTTCAATGTTTAGTTATTTTTAGTAGGATGTTTTCAATCTTTCAATTTTAGCTTTGTGGGGTGACTACTTGCTAGACATTGCAAAGTTATTCATTGAGTCACACGTTGCCAATATTGGGGACACACTTAAGGATATTCACTTCCTATTTGATGATAGATATGGCCCACCAGTCATCACATCAACATTTCCTTTGGAGGTTGTTCTACAAACATCTTCATAGTTGTTTACATTAGCTTTATTTGATTCATAATTGTCGACCCTTGATCATTCTTCCATGACATCCATCATGTGATTGTTTCTCCTAAGAGAGTTTCTTCTTCACACACCATTGGATGTGTTTCTTCCTAAGGGGAGGAACAA
>VDFB02007078.1:0-23287 GCA_007258455.2 Sequoia sempervirens | reverse complement strand
GATATAACAATATGAATTGTTGCTTTGTATTTGTATGATGTTCTATTCAATACAAAGATAGATCAACAAGAAAAAATGCAGCCCATGTATTCTACAATTCATGCTAGAAAGACACCCACATATCTAATCATAAACAAGGTTTGTTTAACATCCTTATATTTTCCTCTTTTATCTAATCAATTTTTCCCTCCTTGCATGCCTACATACCCTCTATATATTTCTTGCTTTATATAAGCAATCATGCACAAATTTATACATGTACTTGCCTACAATAGTTATTCTCTTCTTGTTATATCTTCAAGCCCTTGTTAAACATATTAATACAAAATAAGAAATTTGTGTAAGAATTGAGCTATGAATTAAAAATTCAACTTGTACTCTTTTCTATTAAAACTCAACGAATATTTTTTTTTTTATATGCATGGTATGGTAACACATATGTACACACATATATACACTTTGAGCATCTTCGGTGCTATACACATTTTCTTACAATTAGCCCCTTCAAATCCCTCTAATTTATTTCACTTCAAATCCTTACAAAGAGGACACTATAGATTCTCAATGGCTACGTAATTTATTCTTCCCTTTGCAAACATAGATTTGCACATTCATTGAGCTGCCATGGTTTTCATTTTTCTTTGATTCCCACCTTGTTTGTAGTGTTCTAACAAATACAAAAGTTGTATTACAAGAACTACATTATTTGCCATTTAGTATTATAGAAAAATGAGGAAATGTTAACAAAATTATTAGTGAAACATACATACATATATTTATCCATACATACATATATATACGTGTGCAAGTAGACATACATTGATCTTTTCAAAGAATTCAAAATATATTTCCCTTAACAATTCTATGATCCTTGTGTTGTGATGATATGCATTTTCCTTCATTGCACTTTTTTCTATTATTCCAATACCGCTTTTACAATTCCTCTATTACTCTATAGTATTTAGTATGACGTAATGCATGCAAAACTTTTAATGAGGTTAGTGGTGTTATACTCTTTTTTACATGGGTTTTTTGCATAGATGATTAATTTATTGTTAATGTCTTCTTGTTATATGTTTTCCAACATGCTTTCCATCAACCTAACCATGAATGGGATTTATTGTGTAATAGCTCTTTCATAATTCCTGCTTTTAGACAAATAGATAGGACTTGTGCATGTATTTTACTGACATCCTGGAGCTTACCTCTCAAAGAAAGGATCTGCCTAAATCTTCCTTATTAGTCAATACACAGATATAGCTAGAACAAGAAACCAAAGGAAAACAAATTACTAACCCTCAACATATTTTCTATTGAAATTAAGGACATTTAATTGCAATTCCTCCATCCATACATAACGATAATCTCTTTCAAATCTCCACAATGGGTATAATGGAAAAGACACAAGCATTTGACGAGAACACATAGCCAATAAATTAACCATCTATGCAAACTACTTATCTAGTACGATGTACACTATAGATAGATGCATTGCATCTATATATATATATGGGTGTTGTCACAATAGTGGTTTACAATTTCTGGGAGGAACTGATTTTTGTTGAAATCACATATTTTTAGAAAATATAATGATTTAAGCCTTAAAAAGTTCCATTCAAAGCAATCCAATTGAAGAGGGTTTGATCAAACTACCTTAGATCAAACCCCCTTGGATAGAACCCCGCTAGTTTTAAACCATACCTATAACAAAGTCTCCTTTACACCTATCAAAATGCTGATAAAAAACAACTTTTGATTTACCTTTTGGAGGATTAAATGAATTCGTTCAAAATTTATTTTTTGTAAGTGTGTATTCCTTATTATAAGCTTTCCAAAAAGTATAATTTTAAATAAATTTTATTTTATTATTATATTTATTTTTTACTTCTTTTGAATGTAAATTTTTCACTGAAAATGAAGCTCTTTATTTGCACATGTGGAAAAATAGAAAATTATCAAAACAAAAAATTAAAAAATATGAGTGCAACAAATATTGAAGTCCTTGATCCAATAGAAAAAGTAAAATTGAATTTTGATACATACAAAAAAAGTTGCATGTTATACGGTTGTGTTATGTCTGAATTATAATTGGTTTGACTTCAAAACTTGATTAAAGAAAAAATATTCAATAAGAAACTATCTAACCAAGTTGGAAGAGCTGGGAGCCAAGATTGTTGTGATTGAAAAGAAAGATGTGGGTCGAGGAGATCATGGTCTCAGCAAAGAAATTTGGTATCACGCTGACAATAAAAAAAGATTGAAATTGAGGTTGAGAATATTAGGAACATCATCAAAATTGTTGCAGAGAAAAACAACTGAATAGCTAGACACAACGCCATTATAATTAATGCTATGACTGAGAAGTTAGACAGAGCCCAACAGGGGTCTCTGGTGGTGGACTTACAAGAGACCAATGATGAAAGCCAAGAAAGTATGCTGGCATATCAAAGAGAACCAGAGCCAATCTTAAAAGAAAGGCCCCCCCCACTCTGAAGATGATTCAAATTTTTTAAAAGGGAGTCCATGACATGCAAAATTTGGAGGCGGAGACGGAGTCTGTCCTCAAGACTCTTGGTTAGTTGCGGCCGGTTTTTTGTTGTCTGCTTTGCTAGCCTTTTTCGCTTGACCTTTTTGGTCCGTTACGATTGGTTGTGATTTGCTCCATCCTTTTCCTTTCTGGAAACTAGTGTTTTCTGTTGAACTTTTGTTTCCTTTCCTTATTTTTGTAAACTCTATGGTTTTGGGTCACTATAAAACTTGTTTTACCCTTTATCAAAAACTATCTAACCAAGTGTAAGCACTAGATATTAGAGTTAAAAATCTAAATTAGAAATAATTAGAATTTTACCCTTCATGGAAAAAAATTTATGCGTTATACAGTGAGCATCATTTTTTAAAAAGAAATGTTTTTGAAAAAAAAACAACTAGTTTTGAGGGAGATGGAAAAAGAAGTTCAATCTGATTCCAAATTTTTTGAAAAAAATATATTTAGAATCTATAGACAAAATTTCACAAAAATCTAGTTTACATCATCTTCAAATTCCTCACGGTTTAGCCACTATAGTTGCTTGAAAGTGAAGATTTAGTTAAAAAAAAAATTTGTAGTGTCTAGTTTGGCCAAAAATTGTAAACCACTATTGTGGGATCACCCATATGTATGCTTGTATACAAATATATACATGTATATGTATACTGAATTACATGTATATCTACATGGTTATATATGTGTATATGTATACTGGGTACTTTGCATTAATGAATAATTTATTGTTCATGCCTTTTAGTTTCTTCTTATTGTTCCTTTTAATAGCAGGTTCGAGGGTTTTAACACTCATGTGTTGCAAAATCTATGAGGAAGTATCTTGATCAAATTGTATTGTTGAAAGACTCATTGAATCTGTTGAATTTTATGTTTGAATCTATTGAGTTTTATATATTTACCTGATACACTATTTATCTGAAGTTTCTATTTGCTAAGAATAGACCTTTGACAATGCAACTGAATAAACCTATTTTCTTGCATATTTTGCACCACATATTCAAAATACCACAATTCTTATTCTCACAATGCAACTAACTTACAAATATTTTCTTGCATATTATGGTGTATACTTTACCACATTCATACATTCTCTGCTATGTGCATCTTCCACACGTTGCAATTCATTACAGTGCAAATCCTTAGAAATAGGTTGCTATACATTGTTAATTGCTATGTAAGTTATTCTTCTCTTTGCATATATAAATTTTCACATTCATTGTACTGCTTTTTTGTACCATCCTAACAAATAGAGTAATTTCATATGCTAAGTGTTTGCTCACCCAAGCCCTAATGCATTTTGTTGTGGTTGTACTATGGCGGTGGACGAAGAAAATATGGTTGGTCAAAGTAAATGCAATATTGAATCTAGTAGTGTGGGAAACTGTATTTTCATTAAGTTGCATTACATCTATATGTGTGTGTGTGTGTGTGTTCACATGTTGCCATCCAATATATGTATGTAAATGCAATATTGAATGTTGGCGTCTAGGAGAGTATACTTTCTTAAAGTTGTATTTTTAGAAGAGCCATTGTGGTGTTGCTTTGATAACACGCTATTGTTAAATTCCTTGCATTTAGCTCTATCTTTTAGTAGGTTTGAGGCTATTCAAATTGTTGGGTTGCACAATCAATAAGCCATTTTGCCTAGGTATTTTGCATAAATGATTAGTTTATTTTTTATATCTTTCGTTCTCTACTTATTGTTCGTTTCCATAGTAGGTTTCAAGGTTTGAACACTGATGTGCTATGTAGGTTCCAAATCCTTCAACACTCTAACAACTTAATCCAATCCTCCTTCCCATTATCAACCATAACCAATAGTACATGTAAATGAAAAATTTCTCCATAATCAAGAAATAAATCCCATGATCGCCTTACAAATATTACTCATCATTTCTACTTTCTAATTGTGTTTATTGATTTTCGCTATATATTTACTAATCATTGATCCTCCCTCACTTATCTTTATTCCCCCTCCATTGACATGCCTTTCTCTTCTATTTGTAGGTGTTAGGATAAAGCATAGATGACAATTCCAAAAGATGAAACTCCACAAAAATTTTAGTGGGCATTTCATATTGCTTTTGCTCAGGAGTTTGGCTAGGGTCCCTAGGGCTCCATGATGCCAATATGGAAGGTGAATAACGAGCATGGTTTTTTTTTTTTTTCACTCCATATATCTTTTCTCATGTAGATATATGTATAGAAAACATGGTTTGTAACAGCATGTTTCTTATGTACTACCAAGTGGTCGCATCTTCAGCTTATGTGCTATCTGTTTGAAGTTTCTATTTTTTAAGAAGCCAAAATTTAATCATGTAGTATGTGCAACATATGTATAGCACCAAAATGGCTCTTTTTCATAATGTAACTGAATCAATATATTGTCTTGGATATTTTGTATTGAACTTTCCCCTCCTACAACATTATCTATTTTGACTCTGCAATTGCACTATGAAATCATTCATTTAAAAGTAGACTTTTCTATTGTCAATTGCATTGTAATATGCAATACTTTTGTTCTATGGAAATGTTTACTGTGCATTTCGGCTAATTCGTGATTAATCTATAATTTTTAACTATTCTTTTAGTAGTTGTTTTACAATTTCCTTATTTTCTCTATAATATTTAGTGGAAAATAATCTTGGTTGAATCTTGAATTGGAAAACCAATTGTTAGATAGAAGTTGCTCTCATGCCTTCTCTAGATAGCAATATAATTACAAGTGTAGATGCCTATACCTAATTTCCATCCCTTGTAAAAAAACACATGCATACTAAAACTTTAATTTCCAAGGCTATAGAAATATACTAATTATAAAAAGTACTCAATATTGAATGGCTGCCTTCCATGGAAAAAATGTGTACTTTGTTTGTCCATTTTTTTAAAAAACACACATGTCTGATGACCCTTACTACAAATAACTTTCATTAACTTCAAAATTAAATGATTAATTGATTCAATAGGCTACACAAAATGTGACAATATATATGTGCATCTGTTGCCATTAAATATAAAATTTAAATATTCTTGCTAGAAGAAACAATTATTTTTAATTTATTATTTAATTTAACTTGTAAGTTCCCACTTTTAAACAAATTTATAAATAGATTTCAAAATTTTCTAATAGTGTTAACTAAAATTTATACAAAAATGTTTTTTGTGATTATTTCATTCATACAATCTAACTCATCTATTTCCTTCACGATCATCTTTCCATGCAAATAAAAAGCTTCAACCCTCTTCACCACAAACTTTGCCCGCCGCGGTTGGCCCCTATCGGCTGGTTGTTACATGCCTATGCATATGACTGTTAGTAGATATTTTATTGTCTTAGTTTAAGACAATTAGAAAATTAAAAATATAATTTATTTTATCTCCTAAACCCCCCTCTATTAGTAGTGTATATCAGAACGCCAATTTTAACATTGGGAGGAATACACATCTCAACTCTATTTTGAATAATCATATGTTTTAAATGATATAGTAATGAAGCAGGTGCGGATGTTTTATACTTCTAGTGTGGCAACCGACACGATTGGCATTTCCAGAAAATTTCGTGGTTTGTTAAAGGAAATCCAGCTCTCCGAGAAAGCTGCTCCAGGTTTATACATATGAAAAACTGGACGCTCACACTCAAGGAACGAAAGATTATTATAGTTGCACAAGAAAATTCTATCACCCCACAGTGTGGCACGAGGAAAGGAAAGTTGTTTAGGTGAGTCTTCTAATTCTTTCCACACATTTTGTTCCCAATCATATTGCTCTATTCCTTCTCTTCCAAACGCAATTAGTTGCCCAAACGCATATAAAAGATGGACATCCCATATACTAATATCGTTCAAAGACATACCCATTATTCTTGTCCATTCTCCTGTTTTGGGATCAAATCTTTCACTTCTATTATTAGAAATACCAATGACATAAAACATTCCTTCAAAAAAAACACCCTTACACATTCCAACTTCTTCCTGCATCTTAGGGAGAAGCTCCCACTTGTCTTCATTTACTCTATAAACCGCTGCTTCACGGAGTCCATCAGCATTACCATCTTTGCCAAACCCCCCTGCAACGTAAATTAATCCTTCAGATGAAGCACAACATGCGAACGGGGATACAGATCTGGCAGTTGGAATTTCAGCACCTTGCTTCCATGTACTAGTTAATAAATCATAGATCAAAATCTCTGTAGTAAGATTTCCATAATGTTTCAAGCCCAGCAAAACAAGCTTATGATTAACACACAGAATCTGAGAAACCAATCCAACTTCAAATTCGGTGGGAATTGGAGCGAGCAGTTCCCATGATTGATCTTCAGGGTCGTTATAGATATCCCAGCAGCCTGGAGGACACATATATATTTCTGGGACGTTCCAAAGTCAATTCTATCTCGATAAAACTGGAAACATTCCATTGTCTCTTTAACAGGTTTCAATAACTGCTTAACCTTTGCTTGAGATTTGTATGCAACTCTTAATAAGATGTCTCGAGTTATTTGTTCAGATAGTTCCTGCAAAAAATCCATTATCAACTCTTTATTCTTGAATTATATATGAAGCTCTACTCTTTCACAACAAGTCAACAGTGTACAAAAATACAAAGAATTATATCGAGCTGTGTTATTTAAATTGTACGCGTTGCTTTATACTTGCAAACGTTTCTCCAGATTCAATGGCCACGCCCTTAGGGAATGCCCTTAGGATACATAAAAAGACTAAATTAATTAAAGGTAGAAGTATATTTGTAGATTATTTTTATGAATAAGTCTAATGTATATCATAGTTATTGTTGAACTAACATACATATATTAAATATTAATATATAAAAAATACATCGAAAATTATCATTTTCTAATTTTCTTTTTTGATTGATTTATCTTTGTGATTAAATTTTTATTTCTCTTTACAATCAAACATATTATTTATTTATTTATTTGTTCTTTTTGTTTCATCAAATCTTTTTGATTTATCTTTTTGTTTCATCAAATCTTTGTGATTTTATTTTTTTGTTTCATCAAATCTATTTAATTGCACATGACTTCCACTGATCTTGTAACCTATTTATCTCATGTCATAGCAAAATATATTGAGCAAAAAAGTACATAAAGGTCCAACACTTTGTTACTTGATTAGCTTCTTTTGAGTTGTCAATTTTAATGCATAAAGATAAAATACCACCTTTATACAAATCAGATCTCATGATGCAGGCTCAATCAATTATGCCAACAAAAATAGATACTTAATTTGATGAATCTTAATCTTAAACCATGATCAAACAAAATAAGATTTATAATTTACACCTTATTAACTCCTATATGCATTTTTCATACAAAAAAATACTCTATAACCACCTTTTAGTTAAATAATTAGATATATTAGACATAAAAGATAAAAAACAAATACATAAAAAATAGAAAACAATTAAAGTGAACAAATATCTAACAATTATTAATGCATGCATGTGATCAATGCAAGAGTCTGCTCATGACCATGACAAGAGACCAACATGATCTTCCCAGCTAAGATTACAAATATTAAATCACAAAGTTGCAAAATGAAACTACTATAAGAAACATAAAATACCCATCTATCTAAGGGTTAATGTTGGAAATAAAATATTTTCTACAAGCTCACCAAGAAACATGAACTAGTAGTCAATATCTACAAATTTTTCTTCCTTTACCATTTGCTTTTCTCTGTTGACCCAACAGTAACTCGTCTAGACCTCTACGTAATTATAACTAAATGTCATTCCAAACCATTGAAATTTACTAACTAAGCACCTTAGCAAGGCGCAAGGGTTACGCCGATAGGAGGGTATACTATGGTAGTGTATTCAGAGGGCAGAGGGGGGAGAATGCATGGGGAAAGTGCAATCTAGTTTTTTGCAAGAGTAATTATTCGTAGCGAATGTGAATGGGTGGCGGGATGCAAGTAGAGTTGAATATGCCAAGTGGATGAACAACACAATATATTATCTTAAATGGTCAAAGTGGTGGAACATTATAGCTCAGCTATAGCAAGTACATTTGTTGGTAGTTCATGATATACAAAATGTGCGCTACGAAAAGTCAAAAAATTGGTGAGCAATTTTGCATTAGAGCTTTTTTTTGAAGAAAATAAAGTACAATGGTTGGTGTTTGATGGTGAGGGGCTATGATATATGCCATTTGGCTTCAAGGCCTGGAAAGCAAAAGAAATGCTAACCCTAACCCTAATTTTGATGCAAAACCTACCCCTCATCCTAATGTTAACCATATTTCTAACCCTAACTGTATCTCTTAACCCTAACCAAAAGCTTAACTATATCTCTATCCCTAATCCTAACCTAAACCCTGAACCTAACTATTTATTTTAACCTTTGAGAACATTTAACCATATCACTTAATCTTAACACTAACCCTATTCCTAAGTCATTGTCTATCCCTAAACCTAACCACATAATGACATTAAACCTAACTATATCTCTATCCCAATTCCTAACCATAAGCATAACCATAACCATGATGTAAATCGTAACCCTAAGCCTAAAATTGATCTTAAATCTAATTGTAACCCTAACCCTGATCCTAGCTCTAACCCTAATTTTAAGCTAATCTTCATTCTAACCCTAATCCTAATTTTGATGCTAGCCGTAACCTCGATCTTGATGTTAACCCTAACCCTAACCCTATTCTTAACTAAATTTCTAATCCCCTAAACCTAATGATATTTCTAACTCAAAACCTAACCCTAAGTATGACCATAAAAATTATGCAACCCCTAACCCTCACCTTATTCGTAAACCTAACCTTGACCTTAAACCTAATTCTAACCCTAATCTTGAGCAAATCTTGATGCTATCCCTAACCCTAATTTTGATGCTATCTCTAAGCCTCATCCTAAAGCCAACAGTAACCCTACTCTTAACTAAATCTCAACCCTAACCCTAATTGTAACTATATATCTAGCATTAACATTAACCTTACCTGTAACCCTAACCATATCTCTTAACGCTAACCCTAACCCTAACCCTGATAAGCTTAACCCCAACTATTACCCTAACCCTAACTATATCTCTTAACCCTAAATGTGACCCTAAACCCTTTTGTAACCCTAACCTTAATGCTAAACCTAACCCTAATCCTAAACTATTCTTCATGTGAACCCTAATCCTAATTTTGATGCAAACCCTAATCCTCATCCTAATGTTAACCATATTTCTAACCCTAACTATATCTCTTAACCCTAACCATAAGCTTAACTATATCTCTAGCCCTAATCCTAACATAAACCCTAAACCTAACTATATCTCTTAACCCCAACCTAGCCATAATCCTAATCCTAAACTTGACCACCTTAACCCCAATTACTACCTCAACCCTAACTATATTTATTAACCCTAAACTTGACAACAAACCTAAATGTAAACCTAATCCTAATGCTAACCCTAACCCTAAGTTTGATGCTAGTAACCCCAATTATTACCCCAACCCTAACTATATCTATTAACACACCTCAACGAGGAGCAATGGTTACGCCGATAGAAGGATATACTTGGGCAATATATTGAAGGGCAGGGGTAAAAATCACAATAAAACGTAAATTTGAATCTACAAAATGTATACATTTGAATCAAATATTCCCCACAAAGTGTAATGCATGCATTTAATTTTTAATTAACTATAATATAAGTGCAGCTTTATGCATCACTATTTACTAAAGTAAAAAGGTGTAAGCATGTCCAATCACCTTATCTAAAGACCATAATCAAATGGATAGTTAGTAAAATAATGTGAACACTAATATGATTTAAATCATTTTGCATTTCTTGGAGATCTGTCAAACAAGTAAGCTGATTTAAATTGTTTTGCATCTCTTTTAGAACCATCAAACACGTGAGATGATTTAAATTGTTTTGCATCTCTTCTAGAAAAAATAGAGATTAAATCAGTTTGTTTCACTTCAAAAAGGGAACACCTTCCAAATAATAATTAAAGAACCCTTTCAAGTGCTAAAAGTCAATTTCGATAGGACTTTGCGAGGACAAAGATGAACATAGAGATTATACATAGATATAAGTAGGAGGCTCTTGGTGTAAAATTCATATAAATAAACTATAGATTTCATTTTTTTTTTTTTTAATATAATATAAGGAGGCTTTCAAAAAATGAAACCATTTCTTATAGATAATTTCATGAAACATGCTTGTGGCGAGTTCTATGAAAACATTCTGACTTACTGGGTCATGCTGCTAGCTTTACGGGGAAGCCAGTAAGAATTTGCACACCGTCAATGGGGAAAAACCAATGAATTTTCAATTTGTTGAATAAGTCTTTTGTTATTGCATATTAAAAACTATTGTTATCCCAATATTCTCAAATTTTCATTTAACCTTAAATAATTATCTTATCAACCAAAAATAATAACAATAACTTTTACTCTCTATTTTTCCATCATAATGTCATTATTTCCTTCTTTTTTCCTTTTCTAAGAGATACATACACAACACTATCAATACATAATATTATATTAACAATCTTCTAAACTTTGATAAGAACATTGTTGTAGTTGTTATTACACATTTCTCTTAAGATAGCTTTCATTTATTTATTTATCTATTTTTATAACTCTAACATAGTTCACAAACCTATCCCAATATAATATTCACCTTTAATGACTTACAGTTAAATTAGCTATATAATTTACAACGCGAACCAATCAGAATAATATTATTATTTTTTATGAACATTAATAATAGTATTATTGATTACTCTGTCATTAATTTTATCATGCTAACCTTAATAGGGTATCTAACAAATCATTACCTACCTCAATAATATTGTGATTAGAAATGTTGATGTAAAAAATTCTCACACAATCAAATCCAGGAAAAATGGGATGATGAATATTATGGATTGTGGAAACTTGATATCATTATTTTTCACCAATATTTATTTAACTACTTACCCTTGTATCTATTCTTATTTATTTACTGATTTAACTACCCTCTCTCCACTATTATTTATTTATATAATTTCCTTTTTATCCACTTTTATTAATTTACTTATTTAACTACCTTTTTATTCACTATTATTTATTTACGTAATTATCTTTTACCCACTTTTATTTATTTAACAATATTTCACTCACCATTATTCATTTAGATATTTAGCTTTTTATCCTCTCTTATTCATTTATTTACTTATTGACTACTACTTATTTATATAATATGTTTTTATCCACTATTAAATATTCACTTAACTGCATTTTATTAACTATTAGTTATATAATAAACTTTTTATCCTGTCTTCTTCTTTTTTTACTTACTTAAATACATTATATTTACCCTTCGCACGCTAGTAGTTTTTAGCAAATCGGCAAGCCTCTTTACTATGAAATATTTGAGGCACCTTATTACGAATTATTTTATCATAAATTCTTAAATGATCGTTATCATCAAATCAAAAATCTCCCCTCTTATCCTTTTTTTTATATTAATATTTTTATATTAATAATGTTCAATGTTGTACATTTTTTTTTTAGCTTTAATCTTCAAATCCATTGGGCATTTGTCTCTTCTCGCTAGGAAAAGGTAGGCAGGTCAATCCTGTGAAAGAAGATTGGATAATATCACACAGTAAATTATATCAATGAACCCCTTTTTCATGTAGAAAGTCTAGATGCTTCCTCTTAAGCTCTACATTCCACCAAAAGAGACAAATCAAGCTTGATGTAAGCTGTGTTGACAACCTGACAAAGTGTATCCACGGTTGTCTTTGTCTCTGTAACGTGCCAGACGATTAAAAATAACCCTAGCCGTTAGATTTCTCCTTCTTGTCAGTCGTCGATTCTTTCCTTCTTTTTCCATTTGCCATATTTGATAGGAGGCGTGGAAGCCACATCTGCCAGCACACTGTAAAATAGACAGCCTGTTTGTCTCATCTTTTCTTAGTAAAACAAAGTAATCCACTTAAGAGTTTCATGGAGAATGCAGATTCATATTTAGCCTTCCATTTTTTTTCTATTTGTTGTCCTAGATTTTATTTAACAGCTTACCATTGTAGATAGTGCTTGCTTTAATGCAGTCGTTAAAGCGTTCAACTATCCATGATGTGAATGCACAAGTATTGGTAGCACTTTTTTTTGGGCCTTTTTAGACACCTTGACAAAAAGCATGCTGATGTGGCATCATATTTGATGATGTGGCCCTGAAACGAAAGTTATAAGCAGGGGACTTGTCAAGTAAGCCTGAAAAAAAAATTGGGAGTGATTTGAAGTTTCCATGTAGGATAATTAGAAGCACGAAGTTAGGGTGCACAACTATTGGGTCCTCTCCCCTAATTTAAATATTTACGATTACTTAAATTTTGAAAATAAACTCATAGCCTGTTCTCAAGATTTCCATGGAAGATCATTTGTTGATTTATTTATTCAAGAGATCGTTAGTTAGTTTTTAAAAAAATTAGATAATGAACTTGGAAACTGTGTCCGAATTTTAAATGCTCACGCTTTTGAATGTGAGGGTTAATATTTTGTTTATACTGGCCATTATTGCTATAATGAAAGATCAGTTGTTCATTTGTATTTCTAGATACCATTAATTCATTTAAGAAAATTTAGAAAGTAAACCAGTAATCTATTCTCATGATTTCAAATGCCCAGTCTACTCAACCTCAAGTAAATGTTTTGTTTCAGACTTGACCAATATTTATTTAATGGAAGAGCTTTATTTGATTTATCTATTTTGAGATAGGTATAAAAATTTTTACACAGAAATCTTGAAATGAGGAATTTAAGTTGTTCTTTTTCTTACCTATAGCGCGAGACATGGCAAGTACGCCTAGAACACAGTATTCATTATAATAGATAACCTTCCCACCTTTGCTTCAATTGGCACAATCTCTTCCGCCACATAGGGCTGCACAGTCAAGCCATTAAAAATGTAAAGATAGCTTATACTACCATTATATCACATTCAATCATATTAAGTGCACTATTTCCATGTGCGTCACTGGAAAACACGTGCTTTGTACCTTATGGTTCTAAAGTTTCGGTGTGACCGCGTGATTTGAACCCGTGTGCTGTAGGCACGAGACTCTGTCTGTGTCTTTTGATGCTGAGACCAACTGCTGCGAAGAACCGACGGAGCTCGTCGCCTTTCCCATCACCGAATTTTTTCCTCTTCGTCTGCCCCTTCGTCCGCGGTACGGTGGCTCTTGTGACTCAGCTTACCTTTCTTTCTGCTAGGCACTGACGATACAACCGCTACATCGGCAGGCACCACTTTGAACTGTTGGATCTCCATCCGTATCTGTCAAGCACCAGGGCTTTTAGCCGAACACCCATACTCACAAGAGCACGCTGATAAGTAGCGGCGACAGTAGCCTGCAGCTTTAGCTTTCGAGTCCTTAAATGGAGTTTAGTTCTGCTATGTTGTCAGCCAACAGCGCCTCGATCTCATCTCTCCTTGCCCATAAAAAAGCAACTCAACTAAATTTTCCAAGGAGGGTGAATGGTTGCAGAGGTGGAATATTGTTTGGAAATCCCGGTACACGTGAATACATTACGACGTTAAAAAAATACCTCTACAAAATTCTTACCAAACCCAGTTTAAACCATAACTATTATTAATAAGGGCCAGTGGAAATTTAAACTATGAAAAGACTACACTGAAAGCTTTAAACATTACTTTCAAGCGGTCAATTTTTTTCATTTACCTTAAAAATTTGACCCACATTTACTCGGTGTTGTTTCAAACTTAAAAAGCTGCACCGTTTTTTTTTTGCTCTCCTAACATAGCTAGCATGAAGCTCGCGATGGGTGAAGTCTTGGGTAGTTATCTATATATTTTTGTTTTGCTGCTCTGCTTGTAACAGCAGAGAGGACGACATTGTACATATGTGAGTTTTGTTCGTTTCTTAGCAATGCAAAATATGGCAGAGGGATTGGGAGTTGAGGAAGAGAGATTGTTTGACGCGGGGAGAAGTGTCAATGGTGACAACTGCTCTTCTAACTGTGGCCTACGCATATACAACCCCGAAAAGAATATGCAGGTTGCCAACAGTGGGGCCCTCTGAAGAGGCTACGAGAGGGAAGGCCCAACACTCTGTTTTATGATGCATTTGAAACTAAGATTTCAGAAATGCATTTTTTCATCTGGGATAACACGTTGTGCTCCTGTCCTCTGGACAGGACTACGCGTGGTAGTCTCCCTCAAATTCAAACTTCACTTTTCCCACCCAGTTTTCTCTCTCCTTGACTACCAAAACTAAAAGCCCTAATTTTCCTCCAGTGATAAAATTGGTAGTCTACTTATAAAAAGGGTTTTAAATGGAAAATGAAGATAAGAGGAAAAAAAACCAAGCACTTGAGAGCAACAACCACACACCACCATGAACTCCATTAGTTGACTTCCATAGTTTCAACACACATTCTCATATAAACTCAGGGTTTCACACACCTTAAGCTCTTGTCCAATGTTACTGTTAAAGCAGCTGATTGAAACAGATTCACCAGTGTGCCTCAAGCATCTATTTTTCCCCTAGACCACAAGTTGCAGAGGGTGGCAACATGCAGATCAGGACACAAATGCACAATTTGGACACAACTGCAACTGTGGAAGATACTAGTGCATGACTTGGATAGGACCACGACCGAATGAACAAGACCGCACCAAATGAGACACGGCTGTAAGTGCTACCATCTCTAATAACACTACATCAGAGTGCAAAATTTAGAAGCTAAATCTAAAAATAGAAAACCTCTTTTGGTTCCTTGTCCGCCCTCTACATCTTCTTCAGCCTTCAAAAATAGACGTGATTCTTCCTTGCTCTTTACATTTGCACATTTCTATTTCTTATACAATCTCAATTCAACTCCATATTCTCTGATTATTTCTGAAATATATTGCTAGATATTATTTATCCGTCAGTATTTTAGATTTCAAAGGCAGAAGAAAACTTCACACTGTAATTAAAAGTAAAACACCATTTAATGCCCTTATTTACACATAAGCTGGGTTTTTACTACATGGAAGAGTGACAGCAATCAAACAGAATTTTGAGCCAATTTTATGTAAACATATGCCATGATTCTCATGTTAACCAATTTGGTTGTACAACAATGAGGGCATATTTCAGCGTATACAATTTTGTTACTGCACTATTCCTAAGCACAAAAGAAGGTATTTGGAGTTTGAAAGTACTCTGTGATTACCTGAAAGAAGTCTTTCTCCAAATGTATTCATCCATTCTTGAAGGCGGTCACCTACAGATGCGACACTTATCTCTGGTATTCATCCATTCTTGAAGGCGGTCACCTACAGATGTATACACTTTGCGCCGAGTCAAATTCGTTGCTTGGTTGGAAAGCCATCGTAAGGCTGGTGGACAATTATTATCCACAGTGTAGATTTGGTGAAATCTCAACTCGCAGGCCACACGAAAACCCGTAGAATGTGTACAATGGCGTGGCCGGACTCAACCATACCTAACTAACGCCTAACCCATACCTCTGCAGTAATGGATGGCTGTACACCATACGATGGCCATTGGACTACGTAGGGAAGATGTCCGCCCAAACCGGGAAACCCACAATCCGGCATCAGACAGCAAACGAGCCAGAATCCAATCGGAATAGTCTCAGCCGGTATCAGACATGAGACTTTTTCGGTTGAATTATCACCTATAATAGCCTATCGGCTAATTACATATGACAAAAGGAAATCATAATTTGAATATTCGCTCTAATTTTCTATAGAATAGAAAATATGTAAAATAAAATAGATTATTTCTAAGAATACACTAATAAGAATGATATTGAGAAGACTCTTTCATGCCACTCAAACATGCATTTCTTTTGCATTGTATATAAAGAAAAACTGTAAAATATAAACAGAAAATCTTACGAAGTCTCATTAACAAAATGGCCTCACATATAAAATGGATGACTAATCTCATATACAACTGTGACTAAGCTATTTGATTCCAAAATTTAGGTGGAGCACTAAAGACAATTGTAACAAAGAAAAATGGAAAAATAGCAGTAAAGAATACCCTCGTCAATCTCTTCCTGCTTCCAACAAATGTGAAGATAATGGAGTGCCTTTCTATATTTTCTTGGTTCCATCTCGTAATCCCCTTTATGCATAGTTACAAAAAGTCATGGAAATTTGACAAACATAGACATACAATGTACCAAACTTACTCTTTGGAAACATGAACATTGTCAGGTGTTTGGTATATTTCATGATAAATTTCTACAACAACGAAAAATATAAAAAAAGTTACAACAACCCCTTTTTAAAAGATATCTTCAAAGAATTCAATGATAAGTCATGCTAAAATTAGTTATGATTAAATAGCTTTAAAACCAAACAAAACTAAATTCCTAACTTAAGATTTTAGTGTTAGGTGCATGTCATTTGATTGTCAATTTCTAGTTGAAGAGTTTTTCCTTACATAGATTTTTATTTTTGATGAATGCCACTTAGATGCCTCTCAGCATAATTAGTAAATCAATTTATTATTTTAAAGTTCGATTCAAATAATAAATATAAAGTTGATTTTATTTTAATTTATTTAGAAGATGTAATATTTATTTTTATAATTTGATAAAAGAATATATTGGTCTATGTAAAAAATGATTAGTTGATGTCTAGAAATATACGATCTTTTAGATATGAACATTAGATTTTTGTTTACGATTATTTGTGTGAATAAGTCTAATGTATATCATAAATATTATAGAAATAACACATAAGCAAAACTAGTGTTTTATTGAATTATAAATTACTTAAAATAAATGAACTCACAATATGTCTATTTACTATTTTAAAGCTCAATCAAGACTATAAATGAATAATTTCATTTATTTCATTTAAATTAAAAAGGTAATATTTATTTAGAAAATTTAATAGAAGAATATATGGCTCTATGTGAAAAATGGTTAGTTAATGATTAGAAAAATTAAAAAATTCAGATATGAACATCAGATTTGTTTACACAATTACAATTATTTCTAGAAATAAGCTTAGTGTATATCGTAAATATCATAGATATAACATTTAAGGAAAACCATTGTTTTATTGAATTACAAATTACTTAAAATGAATTAACTCACAACATGTCTATTTACCATTTTCATGCTCTTTTAGATATGAACATCATATTTTGTTGACACAATTGCAATTACATGTAGCTTTGCATTAAGATTTATTTTTTGAAATTCAATGTTTTTGTGAAGGATAAATTTGATGGTTGTATGGTTTCTTGTAGAAAATATGATTCAAATTTTGGGAATTGTGTCTTAATAAAAATAAATCTTGGATAGAATGCCAGGAAGAGTTGCGGCCTCAAATGTGCCACCATGTTCAACTACAGTGACATACTGTTCTACAATTTTAATCATATAATATTTTTTGTTTTTTACTAATCAACAAGGATAGACGTAACTTAGGGTTTTTTAATCATTGCACATTTATAATTCTAATTAATATTGTAGATTTCTGTTATTATATTTTTAAGTTTTGGTTTTATTTGCTCTTCACCTGTTGATCCTCCAGCTTCTGAGGCGTAATATTTAGTGTGAACACCCTACAAGCTGTGGCTTCAGGGGAAAACTCGAATACTGCAAAGGCTTCATATATTTGATGTTTCATTCCTTAACTAGAAACTGCAAAGGCTTCGTATATTTTCTACTCAATTTTTGTTATCTCAACAATAAAAAAAAAAATTGAATAATAAATCCCATTTGGCTACAAATTTTTTTATGTACATCTATGTCCAACAATGTTAACTCTTTTTATTTCAATTTATAGAACAGTAGTGAGTGTATGCAGAGAACATTTACAGTAGTGAATGTATGCAGAGATAACTTTTATCCTAGCGCTTAGAAAATATTTATATATCGAAGAAATGGTTAACTTAGTTGTAAATCCCCCTTCCATGATTGCAGTAATATATGATAGAGAGGCATCTATTCAACACAAATCTGCAACAATATTCTAAGAACAACGATGCATACTGCAACACTAACCCACATAACTAAGTCTAAGTTTAACTTGAACAGTAGCTACAATTCTACCAGCAATCACCTTATTACAAGAACTCCTCCTATGGGTTGTTTATATGGCTTAAATGCACATTTACAATGACAAAATGGAAGTTTTAAAATGAATATAATCAACTTACTCCACAACTCATAAACCTGCAAGAAAACTTTTACATGGACTAATGGGAGTTCACCTCTCAAACTTAGGACAACAAGATTGTCCACCCCCGAGCTTGGGGAGATGACTATGGTGACTAATTGACAAGAACCAATACTTAAAACTTACAAACTAATATTTTACACATCAAAATATTCAACACAATACAAAGTAACATAAGGAAATACCTACACAAGGGTTCTCTCATTGCTTTGTATGATTGCCTAAATATTTTTGTGCCTTAGGATCACTAGAAACCATCCATATATGTGACTTATAAGTCTCAGTGAGACTTATTTGAAATATCTTTGCTTTCACTTGAACTAAAAGAGATGAAAATACATTGAAAGATCTTAAACATATTCAATGCATATAGAAACCTAATAGGTGTAAAATCAATAAAAAATAATAAATTATTAGGATCAAACTTAAATGGTTATGTAAGAGTTGCTTATGGAGATAGAAATATAACATTAATGTTATTTAATAAAAGAACATAGAGAATCAAAATGATGCAATATTTATATTAAATCAAAATTCATAAATATATACAAGAATATATTAAAATAAAATATATATGAAAAAAATAGAAAAATTAACTTTCTCAAACACCCTAAATTTAATGTTGAGATCAAATTTTCTTCAAAATTTTAACAAATACTCCTACAATACAAAACCATATAAAAGAACCCTCATGAAATTTAGTAACTATGTAATTGTTTTTGATTATCTACATCATTATTCCATGTAAGAGAAGAGCATACTTGGATATTTGGAGAATTACAAGAACTACAAAATATATCTCTTAAAATACCAACACAAATAAAACCTACAAGTTTTGATAACATATTAGAGTAAGAAATAAAAGTAGACGCACTTGATCAAGGTGTTTTAATGGAAGAACATAAATAGAAAAAAAATGAGAAAATAATTATATTTTACCAAATGATATGAAAATATTTCTAAGAATATAAGAGAGAGAGGTAGGTATATATAGTATAGACCACTAAAAGATATAATTATGCAATAAATTATAAATGTCTCTTTGTAAATTTTCCTTAATGTGAGTGGGAACTAAATGTTTAATTTACCCATTATTTATATATATATATATATATATATATATATAATATGTTAATTCTTGTCATATGTTTCATATTTTGTTAGGATGAGAAAATCGAGCAACAATTATAAAAAATCAAAAACATTTAAATTTGGTCCCATAAGCTATACATTTACACTTCTTTTGTATATTTATTCACCATAGAATGTTAATTTTTGTGTTCATTGAAAAAATGAACTAGTATTTTTATTTTACATTACCATAGAACATTCTAACTACATTTTTTGTTAAATATAGTCAATCTTTGTCTCTATTTTTTATAATATTTTTATTGCTGTTCGTATCACTTTTGATAAATTATTGATCATTATTTTCAATGGTTTTTTTTGTGTTAGTAATACTATACCAAAACATGGATTACATATGCTTCAGATCATCTAACTTAGTAGAGTTTTAACTTACTATGCAACAATTCTAGTATGCATAACATTTACATTATTTGATTGTTCTACATACAAAATTACATAATATATAACATCTAAACGTTACATAGATACTGAGAGCACCACAAATCTGCAAAATAGCTCAAACTTCAAAACACATTAGCATGTTAGTTCAAACTATGCAAATACCATAGTGCTCCTATGAGATAATCTATCATGTCTCACAATGTAAATAAAACAACTAACTAAGAACATAAAAGAGCATAATGGATACCTATCCCATAGTGGATTGGTGCTTCTATGGACAAAAGGCCTTTCCCAATCCTTTGCTAAGCTAAATGATGCAATGCCTTGAGATGGAGTGGATGGACAAAATCAGTTCTCAATTGAAGAGAGTGACTTTTCATGATATTGTAGATGATTTGATGAAGGATGAAGCCTTTCATTTATAGATTTTCAAGTTGGAAAAGAGCTCAAAATAGAGAAATGTGGGATAAAAATTGGACCAATGAGATGAGGCCACTTGTCAACTTGTCATAGGTTGAGGAATGTGCAAGTTTTTGCCAATGTACCCAAGAGAGCGATATTCAAATTTGAATTTGTGAATTAAATGTTGAGAGGTGGACATGAAAGAGATAATTTATTGCAATGTTGGTAGGGACAAGTCAACTTGTCTTCATATTCAAACTTGAGTGAATATTCCATTTTTATGCCAAGTTGAAAGAAAATGATGAATTTATAAATGAATTAAAATGATTTATTGGGGCAAGTGGGAAAAGCTAGAGGATGTGATGGGTGGTTAGGTTAGGTTAATCATGATTAGATTAGCTTAGGTGATGATTAGTTGATTTTGACCGATTTGACTTGAATATTTTGATTTATTTAAATCAAGAGGGAGAAATATGACTTTTGAGATTTAATTAAATAATTTAGTTTATTTAATTAAAAGGTTGATGTGAGACTTTGATTTCTTTAATTTAAATAAATAACCTTAGGAATGAGTTAAATAGTTTTGATTTACTTGATGAATGGATTTCATGAGCTTGATTAATTTTATGAGTGGGTGAATGTGGACTTGGTTTACTTGATGAATGAACCTAATTAAATGCATGATGCTAATTTTGCATGTCTACTTTTTCCCCTCTTTGAAGCAATGTACTTGTTGTGTTGGTTCAAAGAATAAACTTGCCATGAACAAAATTAAAAAAAAAATTGATTTTTTCGAATGCCCCAACAGAAAAAAGTACACTAGTACATTGCCCCCTCAAGAGATTGGGCAAAAAGATTCTATTTGAGGGTCAATCTCACGATAAAGAGGTTCAAGATGGATAGTTATGGATGATGATGCAAATGAGATGGTTTTAAGATGCTTAGAATAAAAAATCTATATTACCTTAAACAACTTAAATGATGATATGATGTGATGATGGATGAGATGAATGATGTGATATTCTATGATTATGTAAATGTATGATTTATGCAAATATATGATTTATGAGATACTTCGACTAACATATCTATATTATGATGATGAACATGCATGTGGGATGATATGTTGAATAATGATGGTTCATGGATGCAAGATGGATGCACTAGTGATGATGATTAACTATTCATGATGTGATGTTAGTGAGGAAAAGAAGACATTAGATGATGACGAGAAGATCCAACAAGCCAACTTTATGAGAGATGATGATGAGAAATGATGATGATAGATGGATGATTTGCTTATCAAGGATTGGGATTTTAAAAGGGTCACTTACCTTATGTTTTATAACACGCATAAGTATGATGCATCAAGGTATAAAGGATGAGGGTGGTGTGGTACTTAGTGTGATGGCCTTTGACTTGACAAATAGATAGGAATATTCTTGCTCATACCTGGCATACGAAAACCTTGCTAGGATGCATTTTAGAAGTTTCAAACACCTCAAACCAAAACATGGAAAGGTATAACCTATCCATGCAATAGTCAACAAGTTGGCCAAAACACCCTCCATACATATCTAACAAGGCAATTATTCACCAATGTTATTTTACAAGAACGTCCAACAAGAACAGCAGACAAAAGGATAATGATCATTACCCCATTCCTATCTCTCTAAATCCTTCATTTGAATATCATCAAGAGGTCCTTAGACTGACCACAATAAGATAAGTCAAAAGACAAAGATAAAGTACACAAACAAGTTGATGTTATTCAATACTGCTAACCAAAAGGGAATGTGTTTTCTAGAATAGGAACCGAAACTATTGCCAAAAGATAATACCCATTGTAGGAAGGATGCATCCTAGGACATGTTAGTGGATGACGACACATCATTTCGTTTATCTAGAGTGCTCTTTCTGATAAAATATGCCCCTTTTAGGAAGGATACATCCCAGGACATGATGTTATCAAATGATTGATATGGGACTGATTGGATGATGGACTATCAACACAAAGAATTTACCAACTTGTTTATGTACTGACTTTAACCTGAGACTTGACATTTTTGAGTTTTACTTTTAAGCTACTAGACTTGTTTCTAACTATTTCACCAAAGGTTGAGGATGACAATCAGTTTATTATGGATGGTTGATTATTGTGGGTGCAAGCAAGATGAGACAGATGGATTTTTTAAAATATTTGGATGTTTTTGGCATTTTTACAATGTTTTGAGGTTATTTTTGGTATTCTTTCGAGATTTTGCAAATGTTTTGATTTTTTGATTTTTTTAATGTTTTGAGATTTTCTAAGATTTTGACCAAGAGACTAACCTAAAGACCTATCCTAGGGGCCTTGAGGGTTGATCAACAAATTAGCCTTGCCTACATTATACACACAGAGACGATGTAGTTCGACTGATGACTTGACCAATTTATAGATGAAGATATACATGATGAGATGTCAGTTTATTATGATAGACTCCTAATGGACTGACCTAAGTGTTTCGAGGGATGATCAAAGATCAACCTTGCCTACCTTCAAGGCTCGTGAGACCTCAGAGTTTGACAAGGCTAATTTCTTTTGAATTTCGAATCACTTTGACTAAGCTTTTGGGATAAGTT
>VDFB02007077.1:0-19758 GCA_007258455.2 Sequoia sempervirens | reverse complement strand
GAAGCCTCAAGATTTGGAAGAGGCTCCTCTCCTCTAGCAATTTTCTCAATCAAAAAATTATCTGAATTATCACCATCCATTGTAGCTGGGATGGAGACACTATCCATAGTCAATCTTGCATTCATATAGTCACTATCTATTGCAAATGAGATAGGAGGACTATCAAGTATTAAATCTCTTGAATCTTCCCAAAGGAGATTTGTTGAAGGTACCCAATCATCTGTTATGTCTTGTTGATTGGTCAAATTTGGTACATATTCTATGTCATCTTTACTATCCCGCCTATCAGAAATGGGGATAGTGCATTTATTGTTGTTCATAAAGCCTAGGCCAACCGGTTTCTTAGACTTACGTGCAAAAAGATCATGATTGAGTGGTTCGGCTCTAACATCTAACCTGTGACTAAGAGGGCCATATCCTGGATAACCCATCTTCTTGACAAAAGTATATCCTCTCCCATAGGACTTAGGAGAGGGGGAGAAATTTTCATTGTGCTGGTATTTCTCCTCTTTGTATATCCAATCTCAAATAGCTACTTCCTCTTTTTCATCTTGTATTGGTACCGAGGATTCAACAAACTTGTCAAATAGTGTCATTGTTGAAGATGATGGTTTCATCTCCTGTGAAGGCTTTCCATATGTCCTAGGGGAAACAGGCATCTTTGCAAAAGAGTCAAGTTGATACCCCCCCATGCCAAGGCTCCATCAGACCCTTAAATTTGTTTTGACAACTGCTAAAGTTGTTTCATAATCCTCTGCTGCTCAGTTAAGAGGGACATGAACATTAGCTGAGATTGAGTTAATTGATAAGGTGTTATCCCCTAGTATGCAAATTTATGTTCCATTGTAGGGGAACTTAACACACTGGTGGTAGGTAGACGACACTGCCTGCATATCATGAATCCATGGTCTACCCAGTAAAATGTTGTATGCAAGGGGTCCAGTATCAACAATTTGAAACAAGATATATTTTTCAACTAGGCTAATCCTGACAGGAAGGACAGCCAACCCCTTAGAACTTCGTTTTTCCTCATCATAGGCCTTTATGGTGATCGTCTTTCTAGTGTCGATCACTTGCTCTGAATAGCCCAAAGTTTTTAACAAATTCAAAGTACAGATATTTAACCCAGCACCCCCATCAATCAACACGCGCCTGACACAGGTTTTATGAATCATGACTTCAATGTGAACGGCAAGATTGTGTGGATGGCTTAGGGATTTGTCATCATCTTCAGAGAAAGAGAGGTAATGTGGGCTAGTAATGTGATTCACCATGCCTTGGAATTGGTCTATATCAATGTTGTTGGGGACATTTATTGTGCGCAAAGCGTCCTCAAGGATCTACTTATGTCTAGGGGACAACTCTAGAGGCTCTAAGATTGAGATATGTGCTGGAGTTTTCTGTAACTCATCTACAAGATTGTAGTTTGGTTTGAGAGTAGTGGCAGACTTTATAGTGACATTCTTGGATGCCACTTGCTTGGATTTGTTCGATGGACCTGAACTAGGCCCTCTGAGAATAATAGGGGCTTGACTCCTGGTAACAACATTAAGGGCTTGGGAAGATAACCTAGAGTGAGAACCTCTCAGCATCACAACAGGTTGGTTGTCAACAATAGGGGGAGAGTCATAACCATGCGGGTCCTTACTCCTTATCATATTAACACTTGGCTCCACAACTTCAAGCATGTTTATCACATTTTCTACCGCTGTATAGGTGTAGTTGATTGCAGCTTTGCCATTCTGTGATTTAGAGGTTTCCCCCTTGTCGTAATTTTCAGGCAAAGGTTCCTAAAAAGCCTTGCGATCAGCATTGGTATTTAGGCCATCAACTTGAAGCTTTCCACTTTCGCAAAATCTTGGACGAGATATGTTTTGTCTCCAACAAGCTAAATGGGCATGGCTGTGGCCATTATGAAATTTACAGAATGCCTTGTCATCCCACCAATGTGGCTTAGGATCCGGAATGTGAAATTTTGTAGGATCCTGAGGATGTGCCAAGTTGTTAGCAATGAGAGTTTTGAGAATATCCTCATATGAGTCACCCAATTTGGTAAATTACCGCTTCTGATTTTTGGGCCTCTCCTAATATCTTGATTTACTTTCTTGTTGTGGAGGTGCATTAAGCTTCATTGCTTGCACAGCCTTAGTCAAATTAAGAAGACTTTGATCTCTTGATTCGGAAGAATCCACAACTCCATCATTGACAACTTGTTTTTTTTTGTTCCAATTGTTGTTCTTCCCTTTATCCTTATTGTTATGTTGACCATTGTTGGTATTATTGTTATTTCTGGTCAAAATGCCTTGTTCTTTTAGAACATCCTCAATGCGGCATGTAGTTTCAATCATGGTATCAAAGGAAGTGAAGACTATCTTTTTGATCTCATATCTCATTTCAGGCACCAAATTACTAACAAGTATGTCAATCTTTTCATCCTCATGGATCGTCCTAGGATACCAAGAGCATTGTCTCCTCCACCTTTGCAAGAAGGTAACAAAGGGTTCCCCCTGATTTTGTTTCAAGTTGCATAGGTCCAACATAGTAACAGATCTTGATAGATTATATGCGAAGTGTTGAATGAATCTATGAACAAGTTCTCTAAAAGTCTTGACAGGAGGAGTGATATTGGTAAACCATTCCATTGCTTGTCCTTTAAGACTCCTAGGGAACAACCCCATCAAATAGGAGTCATCCTGATGGAATTCAAAGCTCATAGTATAGAACTGACGCACATGGTCGTGTGGATCACCACTGCCATCATATTTATCGTATTGTGGGAATTCCACCCTTTGGAAAAATCTTTCATAATTACACTCTTTGTCTGTCGGACAAATTGAGTCTAGTGAGAATGAGCTCTATTGCATCATTTCCATCATTTGCTTCATTTACGGATTTCTTTTCCTCTTGAGAGGGATTTTGTTTTTGTATTTTGTTTTCCACATCAAAAATTATAAGGGACTCGCACCCTTTGTTGATTAGACTTTCCAAGAACTTATCTTTGTTTTGTTCCAAATACCTTCCACATAATCATAAAGATAGGGCTCTGCCACTGCATGAAGTCTTGAGTATCAAAGTCATAATGTGAGCTACCACCCATGCTGGGAACCAAGACGGCATGTTGGGAGTGTAGTCTGAATTGGGAGGAGTTTGCTTCCCATAGTGAAAAAGTATACCGAGGAAGCCCTTCTTCCCTCTGTAGGGACTAGGAGATCTTAGAAGGGGTCCTGACCGCTTCTACCTCTCTTGGTGTTCCTGAAGGCAGTGGAGGGGAGGAGAATTATGTCCACTGCTAGCACCCCTTGTATTGTATTGTTTGTTTAATTGGTGGGCTAGCCTATCTTGCTCCTCTCTGAGCTGCAGTTTCCTTTGTACTTCCAATAAAGCTTGGCTCTCTTCCTCAAGTTGTCTAAACTTTTCTTGCTTTGCAGCTTGTTCATCTAGAAAGGTTTTCTTTTCGCGTTCAATTCTTTTGAGCCTATCACTTGTGAACCTTGAGGTATGTTGAAGTGGTGAGCTTGGTCTAGACTGTTTGAACAAGTCATTGGTATACGTTGTATTGACATGAGCATCACGAGATTCATTTTCTTGGTCTTTGTGTTGTGACCATTGTTCTTGGTGAGCTCATCTCTTATACCTTTCATTCTATTGATGGGCATCCAAATATCTTGCATTAATGAGGGGTGAACCAGGTTGATCCTCATGAGAAGAATTTCCAAATATCATATTTTTTCTGTGTTGTTCATAGATATCATCAAGATTTTGATCCATGGCTTCCCTCTCCCGCCGAGTGACAGTATAACTCATATCCATACCTGATTGGGAAGGTGTTAAGGGGGTACTCAAGTCGCTAAAATGGATCTTTGGGTCAAAATAGGTTTCAGACTGACTCCTAGGTGACTGGTCAAATATTGGTTCCTTTTCCTTTCTCTTTTGACGAGTCTGAACTGGGGGTAGTTGGTTAAAGACTATCTGAGGTCGCTTTCCTTGGCTCACTTGATATCTTGTTGTGACTAACATGAAAGGGAGAGTTCAGGTAAACAGACAATTCTAAGAAACGTCAATACCAGACTAGGATAGTAAAAGTTTTCTCTTGTCCGAGAGAGATGGTGAAATAGAACTGTTGCAAATAGGTGCAAACCAACACTGCCACAGAGGTGCTCAATTCTTGGGTGAACACCCTAGCACATATGGATCAAGAGGATGACTTACACAAAGTGTACTGAGTTTGAATTGTATGGAAATGGGTGGACAAGGAGACTACTAGCACTCTCCAAGTGTGTTATCAAAGAGTCTAAAAATTTATCTATTTGACAGGAACAATTCCTAATTTGCCAATCTCAAGCAAAATTGCTTATGAGATCAAGGATCACTAATTCAAAAGGTCAAGGACACATAAACCCTAAATATAGAACAAGTCTCTAAAACTGGGACAAGTCACCTAATCGAAGAACTCAGTATTTCAGTTTGTTGTTTATTTTCAAAGATCAAGCAAGTATATCCACAGATTTTGATCAAGCACATAGGTTTCAATCAGACAAGTTGTGATACAAAAAGTAGTCAATAACAGATCTATCAAGGACAAAGCAACTTGATAGTATTAGGGGAGTCTTGTTTGAAGATGTTTGGACAATGTTTAAGACTCAAAAACAAACACATAGCTATCCCTACCAAAGAAAATGGTGAGAAGCCAAAACCTTTGCCCCATTGCTTATGCGCATACGTGCACCTCACTAATGGGGCCGGTCACCCCTAGAGGGCTTCTCTATTTTTTGGTGTTTCCAAGGACTCAACAATGTACGTTCAAAGGTTACCCTTGTAGCAGGGGCCAGTGTCGCAACCGCCTCCAAACGTCCAGGTATATGCCTATGATGGGAATCTATGTATGATCAATATACGGAGAGATTCTTCCCTCCTAAGCAAAGATTATGACTCTCGCAGGTGAACCGGGTAGGCAACCAACTAAGAGGTTTTTACTCTGGCTTCCATTCATTATAATAACCTTCTAAGTACCTCGGTAGAGAGTTCTGGGCCCTCGCAGAACCACACCAACACCGAAAATCACACACACTTCAAGTGGTTTGGAGCGGTGCCGTGGGCCAAGCACAGCTTCCATGATGATCGCCCAAGTCATGGAAAAGAAGTTACTATGGTCTTGGAGTCTTTAGACTCAACAAGACGTTCTTTATTATAGTGAGGTGGAATCACCGGCGATAGGTGTGTACTCACTTGGGTCGTTCCCGGAGGTTCAACTTCCGGTAGGCCCTCTAAAGGTGACACTGGACATGGCTCGGATTCGGGTTTCTGATTTTTTGATTCTCCCAAAAGGAGAAGAGCATACTTCTCTAGCCCGTCTCTTTACCCAAACACACTAAACAACCTTAATCACCGAGCTAGTTTCACTTCACCAAATCCACACGCTTTTGGGTTTCTGATTCTCTCAATGAGAGAAGAGCATAATCCCCTGACGAGTGAAAGTGCTAAAGATTCACTACCTTGCTTCGCTCCCTAAGAGTTCGTCATATTAGTAAGATCATCAGGAGCCTGGATTTGTCCATGGTCATCACCTCCATGTAACAAAGAGCCAAATTCCCTACTCACTATCGAAACTCCTAAGAATTTTAACGAAGCCCTAATTAGACTATGTGAATTGAAAAACAAGAAAACAAACACAATTTTTTTTTTTTTAAATAAAATCTTTGACAAGCGTAGGTGTTTGTTTTCAAGTCTTTGTCACGCGTCCTGCAATCAAACCGTTAGTGTGTTTCAAGTTCTCTGACTGGTGTCCTGCAGAAACTGTTATGCTGTGAAAAAAGAATTCAGAAGAACCAGAATTAAAAAATCTAATTTAATCTAGTCAAAATTTAATCTAAAAAGAATTAGTTAACAAAACTAAAATTAAACTAAATTAAGCTAATACTAAACTAAAAATTTAAAACAAAACTAATCTAAATTAATAAAATTAAAAATCTAATCTAAATTAAAAATAAAATCTAATTTAAATTAATAATTCTAATTTAAATTAATAAAGTTAAAAAATCTAAAGTAAAAAAATCTAATTTAAATTAACAAAGTTAAAGAATCTACTTTAAATTAACAAAGTTTAAAAAAATCTAATTTGAATTTTAGAAACTAAAAAAATCCTAATTTAAAAATCTAAATTAAAGACTAAACCAAACTAACTAAAAACTAAACTAAATTAAGATTAAAAACTAAATTAGAATTAAAAACTAAACTAAATTAAAAACTAAAAATTAAAAACATGCATAAAAATCTTCAAATTTGATTTCTGAAAAATCTGTTTATAATGAGTAGACAAAAACAGAAACTCAGAAATTTTTTGAAGCAAAAAATAAAACCCATAAATCATTTTTTGATCCAGCAAGTAGAAGATGAAAAAATAATTTTTTTAAACCTTTAGCCAGGTGAAAAAAATGACGTGCGACGGTTTCTGTGCAGCTATTTTCTTCAGATCCATGAAAGAAATCAAAAACTGAAAGATTCCTAGATTAGATTTCGACCCTGGCTACAAAACCCATAAATCGTTTTTCCTAAAACTGAGTGGAAGCTGGATTTATGAAGCAAAATTAAAAACTAAATTAAAAACTAAACTAAATTAAAAACTAAAAATTAAAAACGGTGGGCACCAAAATGTATAACTGAAAATATGTTATACTTCTGTGAATCCTTACATGCAAGGATACTCAATAATGAGTCCTTGCAAATCATCTACGCCTTCTATCCGAGAAGAGCAGTGGATTGATATTTTCTGGCCCCTCAGATTGACCCAAGCCCTCAGAACATGAATCCAGAGATTCAAAGAGTGAGAAGCAGAATGCCAATCTCCATGAATCCTGTTCTTGTAATGCAACAATGAAAACTAATCTAAATGATTGTAAAATGCAATAAACAAAACTAATTTATTGAAATGAAAATTGATCTACATGCAATGCCATAAATGAATTACTTTGCAAATTAATCTACTATGAAGATTAAGCTAAAATGTAATATTAAACTATATGCTCTAAAACTAATATGCTTATAAAATCAAACTAATGTGTAATCTCAAATGATAAAATTCAAAAAAATTTGTAGTATAAGTCTGATGTAAAAATTCGTGATCTTTTTAAATGAGAATGAGAGGGCTCATTTTATAGGCAAAAGTGGAATTGAAGGCAAATTCAAAAGCAATGTGGGATAAATAGAAAAATAGAAACAAATCTTGATTGAAATTCTTTTTTAGTTTATTTCTCTTTTAACTGATTTGTTTCCCTTTTTTTTTCATCACAAGATATTCTTGAGAGGATATTTCATTTATTTTATTTTATTTAAGATGATAATATCTCTTTTAATAAAATAAAATAAGATTATGTAATTTAGAAATGAATATTAATAAAATAAAATAAAATTATTTAATTAAAAATAGATTTAATTAAATAGCATCATTTTATTTAAGTAATATTAACTTCAATTAAATAACATTATTTTATTTATTAAAAGGGATTTATTTCCTTGGATTAAATAAAATTAATGAAGCATTCAAACCTTAGGGAAAATTGAAACATTTGAAATAGTTATGAATTGATTAAGAAATTTGATTTGAAAATGCGACAATCATTGATTCAGAAAGTTGATGTTGACAAATTAAATAAATGGAGCCCAAAGTCTAGGTGACCATTTTAGGTTGCATACAGATATCACCTTTCTATTTATTTTATTGCACATCTAAAATTTTCTAGTGTAATTAATTCAATATTAGGGATGTATGGTTGGACAATTGTTCTTTAGATTCTTCTCCCATGAAGGTTATATGAGAGGGAGTGATAGCCCAACAATAGAATTTTTTTTTGTGTGTGTGACCCTATAAGTGATCAATAAGAGAGGTAGCCAACAATTTTTTTTTTTGCATGTGCTACACTAGAGGTTATCGATATGAGGAATATCTTATAAGATATATTCTAATGATGCAATGTTAGATTAATCTTGTTGACAAAGCATAAAATTTTGATAGGACTAGTTGATAGTATATGTGCAATCCTATGTGTAATATTGATATTTCCAATAGGGTAAAAGAACAAACCTGTGTCACACTTTATAAAGGAATCGACCAATAGGAAAAAAATTTGAACTTCAACCACATAAAAGTAGTCTTTATGTTTTGAATTTGAAAATGGTGTAAATTAATGAAATGTATAACTTTTGATGAAGTTTATTCCTATAATTTTTTATTTTTATTTTTTAAATTGTTTCCATTATGTTTTTATCAATTTAAGGACAGATTTTGGAATGCTGATTTTTTTTAGAAAAGGGTCACTTCACGGGCCATCAATAAAAAAATTGAAAAAAACTTCATTTCTCCATAACTTTTTTTTCTCCAAATAGGTAACTTCAATATCTTGTGCATGGAAAAAAAATTCAAATTTTAATGTATATTTTTCTCGTAATAACATTTTAAAGTAAGACTTGTCAGAATTTGACAGTTTTTATGGGCTGTCAACTATTGTCAAATTTTTTAATCATTTTCAAAAAAAAAATTATACCCTTTTAAAGAAGATTATCTCCTCTTGTGCCCCATATAATTTTAAAAAAAAATTAATATGTTTTACTATTTAAAAAAAAAATTTAATCAACCTCTTTTTTAATGTTAACAACATATTTGCATTATTTAAAAAATAAAATATATTAAACTAATCAGAATATTAAAAAAATTATATATTTGGATTACCACTTCGAGATCTACAAAAGGGTATTTTTCCTTTTTGCAAAAAAATCATTCTAATTGGAGAAATACTCTGCCGAAGTTGAATGTTTCAAAAAAAATTGAAAAAGGGTGAGTTGGCTGCCAAGTAGGATTCCAACAAGACATGCTCGGCCGAGTATGTTTCGGTCGAGCATGTTTTGGTCGAAACATACTCGACCAAAAATTGATCGATATTTTCAAGCTATATATACCAAATACGCTCACTATTTTCACATTTTTGGCCGGATGTATTCGGCCGAGTGACTTTTAGCCGAAACCTCTTCGACTGAAAAGGTACCTACCACGTCGGTTCTTCATGGTTTCAACCGAAAGCCACTCGACCGAATATCTTCTGGCCAAAAATAGTTCGCTCAAAACTATTTATTTGGTCGAAAGTGTGACACACTATTGTTCTTTTACCCAACAATCTTTAATGAGAACTTGGGAGTTACCTTTGTGGGAGTATAATATATTGTTATAATGGGCGAGGTCCACATTAGTTGGGCTCTCTATTATGAAACTCTATACTTTAGAATGTGAGCCCATCTTGTATTATGGGTTAAAGATAATATCGTAATTAATTTATATGGTCATTGTTATCATAATTACACATTGGTTATTGGTTTTTAACCATGGAACATGGTTTTGGTAAATGTGGATTTGAGAAACTAATTATATTTTTTTCTTCTCACTTCTTTATAAATTTGATGAATTCGATAGAGGTTTTATGGGCTATTTATAAGTTGAATACTATTATGTTATAATATTAGTAGACTAAACAACTAGATGAATTATATTGGTGTAACATATTATTTATGATCAATACATGATTGTTTTTATTATAAGAGAAAAACAGGTTTTGAAGGGACCCGAAACCCTTTACAACTTTAGGTACAAAATGCTACTCAAAAGATACAACTCTAGATAGTCAACAACATCCAAAAACCCAAAAACTACAAAAGATACAAACAACTACTCCAAAGATAAACAAAGAAGAATAACAACCAAACAACATCAAGCAACAGTGGGAAGAGCAAAGCTAAACCACATGTGCAGCCTTCCGACCACCATGAACAAACTTAACAAGGGATTGAGAGAAATGCTTATGCTTAGGGAGACCTCTCTTCCTTCTTTGCACAACCATCCAAGAAATATCATCCTTCGAAGGATTAGAGCAAGGGGAAGTCAGAGGACAAGCTGCCAAAGGATAAAAAGGAAGAGAACCAGGAGTGTCACTCCCACAACCAACAATAGTAACAAGAGTTGTAGATAAACTAGAAGACATAGTAACAACAAAAAAATCATCAACAACAACAGTAGCAACCTCACTAGCCACAAAAACAACTGTAGACAAACGAACCACATTTGTAGCAATTGCAGATAAACCAACAACTGTAGAAGAACCAACAACACAAACAACATAAGTAGAACCCGAAGCCCCAACAACAATTACAAAAGACCTAGGAGTAGCAACAACAACAACGGATAACAACTACAAACCATCAGTAGAAGAAGCCATGACTTTAGGGGCCAAGTCATCATCCCCAGAATCTTCCCTAGAATCATCATAAGATTCACCCATAGTAAGATGCTCACAAAGAGCATCTTTCCACCAAGTAGCATAACTTCGATGATATTTCTAACAGTTTGCAACCAAATGACCTATGTATTACACAAAAATGTCTCTCACCATGTATTATACATAAGTAGATATCATTAATCATAAATAACGGTGAAAAGATAGAGGTAGAGGTTACAAAGGAAGCATATGATTAGCTTGTCCTCAATGTGATTTCAAATTATTTTGACTTTCTATATTTCCAACGTAAAGGTGGGGGCCCCTCACATGATAGAGTGGGGGTACAATGTGACCCTAGCTTGGCATCGAGACCCTTGGATAGACCTCTAGTGGAGCATGTGATTGTTCCTTCCATTGTGAAGGAAAATGTCAAGGTGGGAACTTTAGACTCCATTTTCTCACTCACTCAGAGCCTTATATAGTATGTAAGGCCTCTAGTAGAGGGTGATGTGGGTGAGTCTTCTAGGCCTCAAATTCTAGTCCATTTTTGGCAATCTTCTGGTGTTGTTTACACTTATGATCCTGAGAATAGCCAAAATGCAGCTACACAAGATACATTAGTTGTAGAGGGGATGGTTATTCAAAATAATCTTTATTGAATGAAACATTTGAAATTGATACTCAGGTAAATTTCAGAAAGTTCATTTAATTTTGTTTATTAAATTTTATTCTAAAATTTAAGAATAACTAAATTAGTAGAATAATTATGATGAAAATTCAGGGTCAAAGTGTTCATACTACTTGCAACGTTCCCCTAAACCCTATTTCATGATGTAGTCAAGTCCACAAGTATGTAACCAATAAAGAAATATAATTATTACATGTGAATAGTTGAACCTTATATGAATGGTTTTCTCATAACTCACATTGGATGTTGAATAGTTTGATGGTGCACCTTCGACATCAACACCTCATTATATTCGTCGTTGATGAAATTTCACCTAGGTAACCTTTATTCATTAATGGTGTTGTAAATTAATGTTAGGTAGGTTTGGTAATTGAACAATATTTGTTGTTTCATTTTTAGATTTTGACATTAAATACTCCTCCTAATTTTTGTGCCACATTGGACCATGGTGTTGTTGCAACAATAGCAAGTTTTTCTCCCTTAACATAGGTATGGGATAGATTAGTGAATTTCACATTATATTTGTTCTTTTATCGGTCTATTATTGAAAATATTAATGATACTCAATATATAGATTAATTGCTATCTTGATGCTTGGTACATGGGCTTGTGACTCCAATTCATGAATGTACCCTTGTTGTGGATGAACATCTTGATTATTTGTATGCGATAAGTGATTATTTTGTTATGTCATTTATATAATTCAATATATATATATATATTAATGTGTAATATAGGGGGATTCACTACTCATGAGTTCTCTTCATTCAGAGAGGCTCATGGGGTGAACTTCCCTATACCGCCTCAATGGAACAGTGGTGAGGGTTTTAGAATCTGAAAGAGTAGGTCACAAAGATTCTTTGGACAAACTGACAAGCTCTCAGCCAAAGGACGACATCGTAGAATACAAATGAAAGCGTGGCATGCTAGCGTCCCAGAGGCGCGCTTGTGTCTTGTAGGGACCAAAAAGCGAGAATGTCTCAAAAAACAACAAAGTGAATGCTTCTATCCTAATTATTGAGAACTAATGGAATGTAGGAAAATGACAGGACATGATAAAGTAACAGAAAGTGATAGAAATGAAATAAAGTAAAGTAGAGAAGATAAGGAGAAGAAGGAAATACTTATGACTACGCGAGTGATGAAGCTTCCAGCTTGTGAGTGTCTTCAATACCTGCACACAAGAGGGAGAGAGAAAGTGTTGGGTGGCTATATAGGGGCCTGCCTCAATCATACCCCGTTTTGGTGTTCCCACCTCCATGGATAGCCAAATAGATAGAGAGAAAATTAGAAATGAAGTAAAGAGCACTAAAGCACTACAAAATAGTGTTATGCTACTCAACCAAGTAATAGAGGAGAGGAGTGAAATCTTACCACCTCCACCAAGAGCACTCAAGGTTGCTTGGGGGAGAAAATGAGAGGAAGTCAAGCCTCTATTGCAATGGTGTTTTGTTCACACTTGCTCTACTGAGGTGGTGGAGTGTTGATGTTGTTGTTGTGAAGTGTAAAGTGTTTGGAGATTGAAGAGATGGTGGAGAATCTCCTTAGAGCTTGAGAAGAGCTTGTGAAGTTTGTGAATGAAGTGGAGAAGTTCTTAAAAGATATGTGAAGGGATGTGTAGAAGATGGAAGATGGTAGAAGACCTGAAGAGATGAAATGCTTGCTCAAGGAGTGAATATGAAGAAAAGATGAAGAGAAATGACCATATTTGGGTCAGTCGGCCAAGGAGGGCATTACAAATGGACTCCCAATGGGAAGTGTAACACCTCTATAGGCTCCAGACACAAGAATCTCTCAGGGATGTAAGTGCGATGCACAGGTATCCTCGACGAAAATTCCTCCACTGATGCTCAAAATAGGCACCAAGTGTGATGCAAGTAGCGGGCTTAGGTGGAATTAAGCCTCCAAACTTGGTTTTCTAAGGTGGGTAAAGGAAAAAAGGTGAATTTGCATAAGGGGTGCAAATTCTCTCTTATACATTTTTGCCCCACTTTAGCGAGCACGAGTATTGATGAGTGCTCAATAAAGTAGATCAAGAAGAGAGTAGGTTTAGAAAAGTATACCTAAACCATCGAGAAAGAAGACCATGATCTGGCGAACCCGAGAGTGTAGGATCAAAAGATGAATTCATAGTTCTGCAAAAATATAAAGCTTAGGATGAAGATGTATATCTTCAATCCGGTATATACAAGAGAGAAGAGAAAGATAGAAATGAACAAAGCGCGTGGTGAAAGAAAAACCCTCTTAGGAGTAGAACCCACACCACAAAGTAGGAGCGATAAAAGCAAACCCCGCTCGAGGAGGAGAACCCGTATCACAAAAGAGGTGATAAAAGGAAACCCCGCTTGAGGAGGAGAACCCGTATCACCAAAAAACACATGGTGAAAGCAAAACACGCTCAGGAGTAGAACCCACACCACAAAAGAGGTGATAAAAGAAAACCTCGCTCAAGGAGGAGAACCCGTATCACCAAAAAGCACGTGGTGAAAGCAAAACCCGCTCAGGAGTAGAACCCGCACCACAAAAGAGGTGATAAAAGCAAATGTTGCTTGAGGAGGAGAACCCGTATCACCTAGTAAGTATGTGAAGGAGCTCTACAAGTTCTTGGTCTTGCAAAGCAAGTAAGCGAACAGTCACGCAGACCATCGTCAAGTTGGAATACTTTCAAAGGGCTCCCTCAGGAACCAGACGTGAAAAAAAGAGGGGTCCACTCAAGGGACGCACTGTTTGAAAAGTGAGGTCTAGTTAGGCTACCCCAAAGCTAGACGCGACTATATGAAATAGGTCTAGTCAGGCTGCCCCCAAGCTAGATGCCATAGAATTCATTTGAGAGGAAAAGCTTTCAAAAAGGTCCCTCGGGAACCCTTCAAAAGAGAAAAGGGGTCCAGTCAAGGGATGCTTCATTTGAAAGATATATATAGAGAGAGGGGGGGGGGTCCTTAAGAAGGACGCACATTTCCAAGATGAGCTATCACTGTCCCCAACATACAGGGGAGGAGAACCATGCAAAATATTTAGAACAGGATAGAGGTAAACCTCGATATCACTTGTCATGAATGAAAAAGGTGGGTGTATCAATCAAACAATATTTTGATGGCACCCGAATCATGAAGCTGTTGAATTTTATCTTTCAAGGCTTTACATTCACTAGTGGAATGTCTAGGCACTCGATGGTACACACAGAAAGAATGTTCTCCTTTATCATGTTTATGAATTTTATTACGTGTGGGAGAAGGAAGAGTGATTAAGCAAGCTTTTAGAAGCCACAAAAGAATAAACTCATGCTTAGATAAAGAATGGGGAGTAGGAAGCAAACCTTTCTCTTGTGGAGAAAAGTTTGACTGATCACAAGGAGATGTGGAGATATAAGAAAAAGGAGGAGGATCTCCATAGAGAGCATTATTTTGGAAAGGGGGATCACACTCTCCTACGGGATCACTATCAGCCTCTTTGACAAGACTACCAGCATTAACTTCCTTAACATAAGTGTGATCATCTTCCTCAGAAGGAGGATCAACACCAAGAAAATTACAATTTGCATTCACCTTTTTCTATGGTACAGAGGAGTAATCATCTTCAATAGCGGGTGTGGATAATGTTGTTAGAAGGTCTAAGCAGATCGATTCAACTTTATATTCCTAGACAAAGGAATCTGTAAAGTCTAAGGAACCCCATTCATCACCAAGACATGCATTCCCTTGAGAAGAGGTATAAGGAGCACACTCAGGACTCCTTGCTTCATAAGGATCTTCTTCAGGGACATTTATCTCAAGAGTACCCTTTGTAGAAGGTACTACTGGAGTAAACATTGACACATTGGAAGATACTGAAGGAATAAGAGTAGGCACAACCGAAGTTCGACCAACTACCATCTCACATAAGTGCATAGCTTCAAGGTCTGCCTTGACTGTGACTACTTTATTGTTACAAATAAACTTAATAGATTTATGTAAGGTAGACAGGATTGTACCCATAGCATGAATCTGCGGTCTACCAAGAAGAAGGTTATAAGGTAACTTATCTGCCATAACATATACAAGGGTGGGTACAATAACGGGTCCAAGCTACAAAGGTAATACTATTGTACCTAGAGCTTGTCGTATAACATTATTGAACCCATAAATAACAAAAGAAGAAATATTAAGAGAAAACGAGTCAACATTAATCTTAGACAATAGAGCAATGCTACATACATTGAGTGTTGAACTAGCATCAACGAGAATATGTCTAATGCCAATCTTATTAAGGTTAATTGTGATCATTAAAGGGTCCACTTGCTTCTGTACTTCTGGAGGTAGGAGTTCTTGCAGATAGAACGTAATATTCGGTGAATCCACACGAATATATGCCATCAACATATCAGCATCTACCGGCCTAGTGGAAGAAGGCAAGAGGATCTTTTGTAAGGCTTCCTGAAGCATACCTTGCTAAACCAGAGCAAACTGAAGCAAGTCCCATAGTGAGATCTTATCTGTAGTAACTCGAGGTTACTCGACAAGATCGAAATTGCTAGGTGCTTCATTCACAAGTTTAGGTGTTTAAGGAAGGCTTGGTTGTTTATTCGTTCTATTCTCATAAGTATAGGATACCACTCTGTAAGAGGAAGCCATAGGAATAGTAGGAGGGTCAACATCAAATGGAACACCATCGGTAGAACAAAACCTCTTAGGAGAAGGACTAGCTGGAGTCACATAAATGACCAGTCTCTTAGGACTTTGAGGGGCAACAAGGACATAAACTACATTTACAGAATCATCACAACTAGTAGAACAATTATTTGAATGCATATTCTCAACATCAATCCAGACAGGATCAAATGTAGAATAATTATTTGAAGAGACATTCTCAACATCGATCTAGGGAGAATCAGATGTGGTAGGAGGCTCATCATTTGCTAATGCATCATCTCTAGAAGAGAGTGCATTGGAATGAATAGAAGGTTTATTATTCACAAATGCATCATATCTAGAAGAGAGTAAATTGGAATGAAGGGTAGATCCATCATTCAAAAATGCATCATCTCTAGAAGAGAGTGCATTGGAATGAAGGGTAGATCCATCATTCACAAATGCATCATCTCTTGGAGAGAGTGCATTGGAATGAATAGTAGGTAGAGTAACATTAAGAAAGGTATCAATGATTTCTTCTTCTGCGACAAAATATCCTCTGAAGCTAGAGGACTTTTGTGAGAAGGATCAAATATACTAAGTGACATAGGAAAATCCAAGTCACCATCACATGCATTAAATGGAACATCATTAACATTTTGAATAAAACTAGATACTGAGCTAATAACAGATGTTAAATCCATTACAATTTTTTTGGCATTTTTTATGTTCTAGTAATTCGCATTTTTAGAGGTCTCTGGAGCAGAATTTGGGGTGAGAACTTGCGTCGGTCCCTAAAAAGAATTTGGGGTGAGAACTTGCATCGGTCCCTAAAATTCAACTACCAAAGGCATTGTTTTTTTAGGGACTAAACAAGTTCTCTAGGAGACCTTTCCAATGGTGCAAATAGTTCTGAATTCCAAGCATCGAGTCAAAAGTTATGACCCCACCAAGTAGGGGTAAATAAATTCCTAGTTTTTCGAAGAACACTATTCTTCACGCCAGGTTCACCAAAATGTAATATAGGGAAATTCGCTACTCATGAGTTCTCTTCATTCAGAGAGCCTCATGGGCTAAACTTCCCTATACCACCTCAATGGAACAACGGTGAGAGTTTCAAAATCCGAAAGAGCAGGTCATAGAGATTCTCTGGACAAATTGACAAGCTCTCGGCCAAAGGACAACAACACAAAATATAGATGACAACATGGTGCGCTGGCATTCCAGAGGCGTGCCGGTGTCTCATAGGGACTAGAAAGTGAGAATGTCTCAGAAAACAACAAAGTGAATGCTTCTATCTTAATTACTAAGAACTAATAGAATGTAGGAAAATGACAAGACATGATAAAGCAATAGAAAGTGATAGAAATGAAATAAAGTAAAGTAGAGAAGACAAGGAGGAGAAGGAAATACTTATGACTATGTGACTAATGAAGCTTCTAGCTCATGAGTGTCTTCAATACCTACACACAAGAGGGAGAGAGAAATTGTTGGGTGGTTGTATAGGGGCCTGCCTCAGTCAGACCCTGTTTTGGTGTTCCCACCTCCATGAACAACCAGATAGATAGAGAGAAAAGTAGAAATAAAGTAAAGAGCACTAAAGCACTACAAAATAGTGTTATGCTACTCAACCAAGTAATAGAGGAGAGGAGTGAAATCTTACCACCTCCACCAAGAGCACTCAAGGTTGCTTGGGGGAGAAAATGAGAGGAAGTCAAGCCTCTGCTGCAATGTTGTTTTGTTCACACTTGCTCTACTAAAGTGGCAGAGTGTTGATGTTGTTGTTGTGAAGTGTAAAGTGTTTGGAGATTGAAGAGATGGTGGAAAAGTTGCTTAGATCTTGAGAAGAGCTTGTGAAGCTTGTGAATGAAGTGGAGAAGTTCTTAGAAGATATGTGAAGGGATGTGTAGAAGATGGAAGAAGATATGAAGAGATGAAATGCTTGTTCAAGGAGTGAATATGAAGAAAAAATGAAGAAAAACGGCCATATTTGGGTTGGTCGGCCAAGGAGGGCATTACAAATCAACCCCCAATGGGAAGTGTAATGCCTCTATAGGCTCCAGACATGAGAATCTCTCAGGGACGTAAGCACATCGTGCAGATGTCTGTGCCTCGTGCAGGCGTCCTCGATAGAAACCTCTCCACCGACGCTCAAAATAGGCGCCAAGTGTGAAACAAGCAACGGGCTTAGGTGGAATTAAGCCTCTGAATTTGGTTTCTAAGGTGGGTAAAGGCAGAAGGGGGAATTTGCATAAGGGGTGCAAATTCTCTCTTATACATAATGTATATACTTTTATTGTATTGGATGGACATCCAAAGAAGTTTAGAGAGGAGGAGAAGTGAGCACACTCGAAAGACACCAACATCATATGCATCTCCATCCAGTTGATAGACAAAGGCAGCTCGTGATCTATTTCCTTCCCCTGGTGGGAAATGATTGCATTAGGGTCCTTTGTTGTATGTTTATGTGGCATTTTGAACATATGTTTTGTATTATGGATGTGTGGCATTTTATGTCCATATGGATTTTTTGCAAGCCTAAATGACTTTATTGGATATATTTTATACTTTTATCGACATATGACGTTGTATGGCCTTATGGATTTTTAATTAATGCAAATAATTTTTACCAATGTTATCCATATTTGTACTACAAATGATTAATTAAATAAATGAATAATTAAAGTAATAAGATATTTCTAGCCTTTAAATAGTTTATCATGTTCCTCCATACATGTGCTAACTATCTTTTGTGCAAAAAATGCACATGTTTGTGGTATTCTTTTTTCCCTTATTACTTGCCATCAAATCTTAGAAAATTTATTTATAAATAATTTCCATGTTTTGCAACCTCTATTTATTTCCAACTCACTCAATGGTTCTCTACTACTATCACTCATCTAATATAGGGATTAAATGCTAACCTTCCACCATATATAACTTTGTTATTGCCAAGAACCTACATCATTTTTCATTGTTGTCCATTTTCTAATGGATATTTTTAACCTATTATGGCTCCCATTTTGTTTCCAAACATGGTCACCAATCATCCCTCAACCTCCTCACCATTTCTTGCATTACACATGGAATGATTGCTCTACCTTGGCCCTCCTCCACCTTCTAATACTCTGCATCACCTTATTGTAGTTGTTTGAGCTATTCTTAATCCCATTTGTGCACCTTATAAACATGTAAACAACTCAATACACATCGATGTAGCCAACACTCTCTGATGTAGCATCTGCAAACTCTTCTAATGTTCATGTCAGAAACACATATACAATGTCACCTCTTCCTTTTCACTTCTATGACCTCTTCTCATTTAACCACCACTATTTTGTCAATAACCCCATACTCTATTATACGATATCAATCCTCTATTTCTCTTGCAAATCTTACTCACCACACAAGCACTCCCGTAATGCTTCTTTGTTCCATGTACAACTGCACTACCATCATTTCCACTTCATTACTCCTAGTCACCTTGTAACATCATCCTCATTTTGTTATCTAATCTTACAACCTCTCTACTCCTATAAATATGCCTACTCAAGCACCTCATCTCCTTTTCCAACAAGTTCTCATCATTCATTGAGTAACCTCTAGTTATTGTGATTAGCCTCTCCTTCTAGTCTTACTCTAGATCCCTACTATTGCAAGTGAGTGAATGGTCACCCTCTCCTTTGATGTGACCCCTTTGCTACTGATTGCAAGTGAAACCTATAGTGGTGGCAAGTGCATGAACTCCTTCAATTGATCTATTCCATGCCTACAATCCACACCAACTATCAACAATTGAGATGCTATTACATTATATTTTTGTAAATGCTACTGGTTTGCATAATTTGATGAAAGTACTAATGAAAAATTGACATCAATCTCTTATTCATAAATATTTTCATTTGTAATTTGAAATAGGCCTTTGATTGGTCAGTGTCTTTTTTGGGTAATCTAAGAGGTATACCTTAGTTTCCAATTTTAATGTTACTTTAAACCTATGCATCATTGATTGTCATGTAAAAGTTTTGTAAATTACATTCCCTAATTTTTATAGAGAAAACTTTTGTGGCGTGCTTATTCTTCTATGGAATCTTCATGTTACAGGTAAAAATCTCTATAATGTAGTAGGCATTAAACGACTTTTGGAAAGGTGTGGTTTCCACTCTTTCCATGATTAGTGTTTGTACTTTTATCAAGAAATCATTTA
>VDFB02007076.1:0-13409 GCA_007258455.2 Sequoia sempervirens | reverse complement strand
TATGCAAGTTTTCAATGAACATCCATTGAAGGTGAGGATCGATAATCTTTATGTCAATTTGGGAATAAAGGATTTGGTAACGTGAAATGAATTCAATAACTTTTTCATCATCGTTTTTCCTACATTTCATCAAATTGGCTAAGGTCATCTTAGGAGTCATGTGCACTTGGAAATGGTTTATAAAGGCCTCAAAATTTTCATTGAATGAATGAATTGAGTTATTTAGTAATGAAGAAAACTATTCTAAGGTGGTATGTTTCAAGGATCTAGGGAAAAGCTTAGCCAAGAGCTTATCCTCAAGGACAAATTCACTACATAGGGAAGTATAAGTGGAAACATGGTTAGAGGGATATCCTTTCACCCATATTTCTCAAACCTGGGAATATTTAGACCTTGTGGTATCAAAATTCTCAATATCTCCAAGGATAAGGGATTACTTTTGACATAGTATGTAGGTTGGCTATTTTGATATTGCTTTATGGTGGAAAATTTCTTTTGAAGGGATGAAACATTTTGCATAAGTTGGTTAAGGATGGTTTCATTGGACCTTGTATTTTGAGATGGATGTAATTATGGTGGGGGTGTATATGTTTCTGAGACTGAGTAGTGAATGGAATGCTTATGAGAGGTAAATTGGTAGGAGATATGGCATGCGATGCCACAAAGGTACTAGGAATGCTAGTGAAAATACCTAAGGTAGGAAATAGATTACTAGTATGTTGCATTGTTGTTGTAACTTGAGGGTTGTTATAGGTAGGAATAGAGGCAATGGTTTGAGGAGGAGGAATTTGAGTTCCTCCTTGACTTTGGACATTAATTGAAGGTAAAGCACAACTAGTTGTTGAGGTAAAATGTTTTCCAAAAGTCTAAGCTAGGTTACACACAAGTTCAACTCCTTCACTTTCAATCATAAGATGTATGTTATCTATAGTAGGGATAGTAGTGGTTGAAATGTTTTCAGTACTCAGTTGATGTTGTAGGTTTGCTATGTCTTCGTGGAATTGAATTACGTTTCCTTGCAAAATACTAGCAACCATTGTTTCAACACTTGTCACACTACTTGAAGGAAAAGAGTTGTTAAGGGTATGGTCCATACCTAGTGAAATAGTGTCAACACTAGTAGTGAAAGAGCTAGATAACCCAATATCCACAATTATTGTGCTATTGTGGGATGACATGAGCCTCAAAATTCATCTCACTATAGTATTAGTAATAGGAAACCAAGTTGTAAAGCTCATGGAAGGGGAAATCAAGGAAATTCAAGATGCAATAAAAACAATATAAATTATATTGTCTAATTTTGATTCAAAACAAATTAAGCTAGATGCAATGAAATGAATGAAACAAAAAATCAATAAACTAAAATAAAATCTAATAGCAACAAACAAAAACACAGAAATAAAGTTTTCAATGTTGAAAAATGCAGTTTAAGATCTAACATGAGACTAAGTTATTTTTCAGGGATTCAAATGTTGATAAACAGTCAACATAGAATGCCTAGAAATCAAGAAAAACCACCTGTACTAAGACTAAATCACCCAAAGGGGTGTATGAGTCCAAGATTAGGGATTTTGCACAAATTTTAGAAAATTATGAGTGAATGTTAGGTTTTCTAGTTTGAATGATGTCTAGACTAAGTGCAATTACAAATTTCAAGTGAAATTCAATTATGCAAGATGCAAAAAATGTAACTTATATGTAATTTCACTAATGGAAGATTTAGAAACCTTAGATGTAAATTAACTAATACAAGACCTAATTCAAAGTTAATGAAAGTTATATCTAGGACTATGATGCACTCCAAATTAGAAATAAGGTGTTCTAAAGGGCAGGTTCACCAAAATGAAACATAGAAAATTGTCACTCTTATGTTTAGGGAGATAGAACAACCAATTTTCTACAAGTTTCACTCAAGGAAACCTTAGAGATCTCAATCAATGGATGGAAATGAAGGAAATAGATCTGCAATAAGGTTTCCTAAGGTGTGATTAAATACTAGAAGAGGGTTCAACACCAGCAAGGGCTTGCAAAAATTAAGTAAATGACCTAGAAATGAACTCAAATTAGAATAGTAAACTAAGAAAGTACAGAGGTGCACCTGGAAATTGAACAAGCTTGAATGAGGTTCTTAAATAACAAAAATACTAAATTTTGATGCATATTACAACTCATATGCTAGTATGGGTGATTTAGTCCTAGATAGGGTTAGTGAAAAAAAATTTGAATCTAGAACTGGCAACTCAAGATCTATTTGAAATGTCTAAAATTAGGTATACTGGGACTCATACGCCACAAGTGGTGATTTATTCCTAGTATTAGGGTTGATATAAAACTCTGATATCCTCTAGTGCTTTCCTATAGCTTCTCTCCTACCAAATCTCCAAGTCTAAAACACTGAATTGCAACCTATAGATGACTTTCCATGATCTTGCAATGTAGATGACAACTTTGGCAACTTGACAACTTTCCCCAATATTTCTCTTCAATGGATCTTCAACCTAAATCTACAAATCAAACATCAAAGAGAGGGAAAAAAAAATTTTAATTAGTGGATAGGGGTTTTCCTTGGTCAAACCTTGTTTTGGTAATCAAACCTTGAAATGAAATGAAATAAAATGGAGGAATGATGAATCAACAAATATACAATGTTGCAACTCACCAAACCCTTGAAAAAAGAGGCTATTAAGTAATGGATAGCATGAATGTGGATCTTGACTCTTGCTTCTATGTTATCGATCTTGACTTGAATACTAGCTTGAATCATAAAACCCTACATCACAAATGTTAGCTTGAAAAAAAACATGATGCATGATGACTTTGATATGATTCTTGGTTCTTGAATAGTATTGAAAAATGCTTGATAATCACTCTTGAATGCTCTTGAATTTCTAGAATGCTTGAATAATTAGATCACACTTGCTCATGAAAATTTCTAGGAGAAAATATGTGAAATAACCTTGTACAGTATACTTTTTTATGCCAAATTTCATGAAATTACAACACTAAAAGCTGACATTAGATCTAGTAGAATAAAATACCACCAAGAATTGAATTCAAAATTAGGTCCAAGCTAAGCGAAACTCATATGCTAATTAGAGCGTATAAGTCGTAGTAGGCTAATCTTGGGATACAAACTTCAATAAATGTTTAGTTTTATGTTAATTCAAGTTTAGGCCTAAAAAATTAGGTGGGTCCCATACAGCCAAGGTGGCATATGAGTCTCATATCACTAAATATGGGCCATACAAACCTAAATCATTGAATTATGATTGGTCATCTGATATGTGTTAGGATTATCCTTCGAAAGATGCACTAAACAAGGTTTGTGGATGCAAAATAGGACCAAATAAGGCATAAAGAATCCCAATTTTAGTAGGGAGGGTCTAAAAAAGTGTGAAAATGTAAAGGGCTACATTTTTCTACACTATAGTTTAATAATATTTACACAAAATATAAATAAATATCTCCTAGTATATAATTAATTACTGACCCTAAGTAAGACAACAATTACTATACTAGTAAAAAATAATTGCACTATGAATGAAACATTCATCCCTTATGAGTGATTTGCATAAAAAAATAATAATAATTAAATACATAGGACCTACATGCTTGATGACACCTTTATTAAAAAAATGTTATAATGGTTTAAAATTTATTAAAAATAAATTTGAAACAAAATGTTAGTAAAGCATAACTACCATTATAAGTGAAACCTTTATCCCTTATGAGTTATTTACATACAATATTTAGAATAATTAAATATATAGGATTAAAAAATGGTGGAACTGGGAACTAGGCTGGAGGAACAGGGAAATGGATTTTAGAGGAACGCATCAAGGAGACCAAGTAACGATGGATAGTGGGAGAGACAAGAAGATCAAGGTGCCCAGGAAAGGAAATGGTGGGGAGATGAAATGGAGTGGGTGAAACCAATGGAATTTTTTAGGGATAAAATAAATAATGGATGGAGGGTGTACGATAAGCCTAGTTCTTGGGAGCAAATTGGCTATTGCAGACCACAGTGGGTGTGGGAAAGGGCAGTGGGTCGACAAATGCCACCCTTTAAATGATGAAAGGCAGAGGGAGTTCAGAGCTAGGCCAAAACAACGAATGAGGGATATCTCTAGTGGTGGATGGGCATTACATGAGGCTGCTTGGGAAAAGAAGTTTGGTAGACAAGAGCTTCCATGGATCCACCCGTTCCGATATGGTTATGCTGGAAAGTGGTGGGGGAGAGGAAGGGGAGGTGGAAAACCTCCAGAGACTAAAGCATTTCGAAGGAAGAAACCTGGGTGAGTTAGGGAAGAGCAGAGGAAGTGTAGAGAAGAGAAAGGGCAATGGCGTCACAGGGAACTGGGCTTGGGTGATCAAGAAATGAATCTAAACCTAGACAAAGACAAGGGAGAGGAGGTGCTGCAAATGGATGCTTCAAAGAAAGGAGGCTCAGTAACTGGTTTGTCTTTGACTGAATCTACTTTTACAGTCTCTTTGTCAATAGATTCAGTTAAGGAAAATAGGATTATACTAGAAGATAGAGGTCTGTTTTTGAAGTGGGGTGGGGGTTGTTCAAAGAATCTAAAAGAAATCAAAACTGGTGTAGTATCAAATGGGGAAATAAAAACGTGGTCAGGGCACTGCAAAATAATTTTTATCTGGTAACTTTCCCTACTCAAATGGACAAAAATAAGGTTAGAAACTCAGGGCCCTACTTTATGGATGGATCAGAAGTGCATTTTTTTGACTGGAATCCAAATTTTAACCCTTGGAAACAGGAAATTGAGGAAAGCTCTACATGGATAAGATTATATAATCTCCCTTCCGAATACTAGGCAGAAAATATGCTTAAGGTTATAGGAAGGCAATTAGGGAAATTTAAATTCTTGGACAAAGCACAGGAGGATAGTATGTGTGGTACATACTTCAGATTGTGCATTGCAGTTGCGAAAGGGGTGTTGCTCCCAACAGAAATTGAGTTAAAAACAGACAGGGGAATATGGAGGCAGGAAATTGTGAGGGAGGACAAGCTGTGCCTGTGTGTGAAATGAAAATCAGTGGATCATGGTAAAGAAAATTGCTCAGTATGGGTAGTAAGTAATGGACTCAATATGTATGACGAAGTGAGGGATAAGTATAAAGGTAAATTTGATGGCAATCCATTGGGACTTCCACTCACTGAAATGGAGAAAGAACTGGTAGATTTTGTATGGCCACCAAGTATAGATAGCAGTGAAGGTGGAGAGAAGGACAACATATGTAGAAATACACATTGTAAGGAGATTCTGGAAGAGATCCAAACCGTGCAAGAAGCCCCACTAGAAAAGGCCTTTGTTTTGTGGAAGGAAGGCCAAAACATGGAGAGCCTTTCACCTTTAACAGATAGAGAAGATTTGAGTATGACAGCAGAAGGGGACGTTGAGCAACAGCTGGTTTTAGAAATAGAAAAGACAGCAGGGGACCCGGTTTTAGAAGGGATGGATGTTGATGAGTTCACGGAAAATTAGGAAATAGGAAGTCAGGATTCTGAGTCAGATATGGATGAGAACTATGAGGATTCTCAGGCTGCTACAGTGGAAGAAAGAGGAATTGAACAAATACAATTGGCACACAAAACCCCCAAAATGAGGTCTGCCAAACAAAAAGGTCGTAAATCAAACAAAGAAAAACTTTCGATGGCAGGGCATGCCAAAGGACAAACTAAGCTGAGTCAAACAATTTTACGAAGCGGGAAGGAGTTGCCCCTTCCCGAGGAGACATGAGGGTTGTCAGTTGGAATGCTAGGGGCTTAAATGCCCCTAGCAAATGGCGTCATTTCAGGCGTCAAATAGATACTAGTAGGCCAGATATAGTTTTTATTCAAGAGACAAAATGGTGCAAGGAAGAGCAAGAGAATAGGATGAGGTTTTGGAGAGGCTGGGAAGGTGTTTTTGTGGAAGCGGAAGGAGCTTCAGGAGGCTTAGGCGTAATATGGAACCCTAATAAGATAAGTTGTACTCTTATATCAGCAAATAGGAATTGGTTGTTGTTTTCGGTGAGGTATTTTCATGGTAACTTGGAGGTGAAAATGATAAATGTCTATGGGCCAGTAACTGCAGCAGCAAAAAGAGACATTTGGGGGTTGTTAACGAATACATTGAAACAAATGAAGAATGAGCGGGTCTTGCTAGGCGGGGATTTCAATGCTACGTTGAATAGCACAGAAAAACAAGGAGGCTCAAGTACTTTAACAAGGGTACAAAAGGATTTCCAGGAATTTGTGGATGGTAACGAGTTAAGGGAAGTCCAGGCAAAAAAGGGTGTTTTCACTTGGACCAACAGAAGAATAGGCCAGTATGGTATTGCTGAGAAGTTAGACAGATTTTTGTTATCTGGGGATTGGAGTCGGACAACAAACGTGATAGAAGCCTCAATTTTAGCCTTCAGTGGATCGGATCATTTTCCAATCCAGCTGACATTCACACAAGAGGATTTCAAAGGAGGCTCTCCTTTTCGTTTTGAAAAAATGTGGATTCGGGATCCGGATTTATATGAAAGGATCTCACAGTGGTGGAAAGAATTTCGGGCTGGTAAGCAATCCTATCTGTTCACTTTTCATAAAAAGCTGTCCTATATCAAAACCAAACTATGGTTATGGAATAAGGAGCATTTTAAGAATATCTTCGAAGAGAGTGATAAGATAGAGGCTGAGTTAAGGAGACTTAATGAAAAAATAATTGTAAGAGGCATGGGAATGGAAGAATACACGAAAGAGAAAGAGCTGAAGGTTGAACAATCAGAAATTTTGGCTAGATTGGAATGTCATTGGAGGCAGAAATCAAGGGAAATGTGGCTGGATGAGGGCGATAGAAACACAAAATATTTTCACAATACTACCCTAGTTAATCGAGGCAGAAATAGAATTGGTGAATTGGAGCGGGAAGATGGTACAGTTATTCAAAATGGGGATGAGATAAGTCAGGAAGCTGTCAGATTTTTTGAAACACTTTTTACGAAAGATGACCAGCAGCAGGGGGAGGAGTGGAATACGTTCCTTGGGAGGATCCCAAGTGTAGTAATAGAGGATGATAACAAGGAGTTGTTAAAGCCAATCAGTATAGAGGAGGTAAAGAAAGCCACGTTTCAATTAGGGGCAGAAAAAGCACCAAGGCCAGATGGCTTCCCGACTTTCTTTTTCCAAAAATTCTGGGAAATAATTAAGGACGATTTGGTAAAGGCGGTGGAAGAGTCAAGAAGAAAGAATACAATTTTGGGAGCAATCAATCACACTTTTATTGCGGTAATCCCCAAGAAAAAGGAAGCTAAAGCTATGGGGGACTATAGACCAATTTCATTATGCAACACCCTACATAAAATTATTGCAAAAACAATAGCAAATAGACTGAAATTGGTGATAGACAAGCTGATCTCCGAGGAGCAGAGTGGATTTATTACGGGAAGGTCTATTGTAGAAGGTATAATAGTTGCTCATGAGACCATACATACAGCCAGAAAAATCAGAATTCCAAGTATGATACTAAAATTGGATATCTTAAAAGCATATGATCGTGTGGACAGACAGTTCCTGGCTGAGATGTTGATCAAGTTTGGTTTTGATATGAAATGGGTGGATTGGATTAAGTGCTGTATAAGTTCTACAAAATTTTCTATTTTGGTTAATGGGGTGTCAGAGGGTTTCTTTAACTCCTCACGAGGTATCAGACAAGGGGATCCCTTATCCCCTTTCTTATTCATCATCATGGCAGAGGCACTAGGAAGAAGTATTAGTCAGGCAAGGCTGGAAGGTTCATGGAAAGGAATTGAAGTCACTCTTGGGGTGGAGCCAAGTACACACCAGCAGTTTGTAGACGATACAATTTTGTTTGGACAAGCGACAAGAACAGAGGCAAGACAAATTAGGAGTCTTTTGGATGAGTATAGTAAAGCTACGGGGCAGTTTATTAATTGGAGAAAGTCAAAAGTATATTTCCTTAATGTTCAACCGAGCTTACAAAGGGATCTTTCCAGAATCTTGGGGGTAAGAGCAGCTGGCCTACCAGGGAGATTTCTTGGCATGCCATTGTTTGGTGGAGCCAATAAGAAGAGCTTCTGGGATAAACTAGTTGACAGCTGCAAGAAGAAGATGGAATTATGGAAAGGGAGGTGGCTTACATCCGCCGGGAGGTTGTTAATGATAAAAGCAGTATTGGCAGCAATTCCAATCTACTCTATGGCCTGTTTGAAACTACCGGCCAGCATCGATGACCAACTCAATCAAATCATGCGGAAGTTCTTTTGGAATGGGCCGAATGATACAAATAAGGTCCCTCTATTAGCATGGGATAAGATTTGTAGGCCACATAAGGCGGGTGGTGCTCGCATAAGGCAAACAAAATACATGAATTTGGCAATGGGAGCGAAATTAGCTTGGATGATGTATAAAGGAAATCAGAAATGGGTTAGAATATTGAGGAGGAAATATCTTGATTCAGATGTTCCTGTTAGTATAATGAAAGTCTTGAATCCACCACGAGGGTCAGGAATATGGAATTTTATATGTGAGAGCAGAAATATTTTAACCAAACATATCACTTGGGAAGTTCATGATGGGCAAAGTGCCTCATTCTGGTTAGATTCCTGGGATGGGTACAGGAAATTGTGTAATAAGCCACAATTGGATGACATAAAGGAAGAAACAACCAGAAAATGGGGGTCCAAAGTCTACAACTATGGAAATCGAGTCACAATAAATGGGATGAGCAAGTGGATTTGGAAGGATTTTAGTGATATCAATGCCCCGTTGGAACAAAAGAATACCTTAAAAGCAATTCTCAAGGAGAGAATTATTCTGGATGTGGAAAGTAGGGATGTTTTGAGGTGGTGTGCACCAGCAGATGGAGAGTATAAGGTTAAGATAGGATACAAGTTAAGAGAGAATGCAGAGTTAGATCATGGCTGGCCAACCCCTCTATTTTGGGGAAAGGATGTACTGCCTAAAGCAGGGATTTTCTCATGGTTGGCATTTCAGAATAAAATTCTCACGCAGGATAGATTGGAGAAAATGGGCTTCAGAGGACCTAATAGGTGTATTTTGTGCAAACAGAATGTGGAAAATGTGGATCATCTGCTGCTCTTATGTCCATATGCTGAGTACTGTTGGAAATACATTATTAGACAACTTGGGTTGCAGACTCCCTTTCCTCAAGGTTTGGCAGATTGGTTGCATGCATGGCCAAGTAAGAACGTTAAGGGTGTATTCAGTGGTATCTGGAAAATTTTGCCGTCCATAGTATGCTGGGAACTATGGAAGGAAAGAAATCAAAGAGTCTTTCAAGATCAAGCTATGGTGAGGGAATTGTTAGTGAAGAGAATTGAAGGATCAATTGTGAAGGTAGTTAATGTGGCTCCTAGAAAAAGATCATTCTCAAAAAATATATTCACAAGCAGGGATATTGAATTAACGAACAGGTTCCAAGGGTTGAGTATTCCAAGAGTGACTGGGTCTTATAGTTTAGAACAGAAGGCTGAAGTAAGGAGGAGGACAGTGTGGCAAAATCCAAGGGAAGGGTGGATTAAAATAAATTTTGACGGGGCCTCCTGCGGCAACCCGGGAAGGGCAGGGATCGGGTGTGTGGCTAGGAACTCGGAAGGGGTAGTGATAAAAAAGAAAGCTTAGTTTATTGGCCAGGCATCAAGTAATGAGGCTGAGTTCAGAGCTACTTTTTGTGGGCTGGAAATGGGAATGGCCTTGTGTGCGTTTAAGCTCTACTTGGAGGGTGATTCACTGATAACAGTAAATGCGATCAGAGATAATTTTACACCTAACTGGCAATTACGGAGATGGTTGTGTCCTATCTCAAAGATTATCTCCACCTTCTCTGAGTTCTGGATCAGTCACATCTACTGGGAAGGCAACTCCATGGCAGATGAATTAGCAAAAGCGGCGGTAGCAGGAAGTGAGGTCGGCCAAGGATAGTGATACGCTCAGAAGTCCAAGTGCTTGGTGTGGCTGGAATGGAGTATGAGATGCTAAGGCGAACCTGTGGGAGTCATGGTAAGAAGCTGTCTGAGTTTTAACGTATCTAGAGTGATGCCAGATTTAATGCTTTTGCTATAAAGCGGTGGTATATATGAATAGAATCGACCCAACTAGAGAAGAAACTTTTGTTCGGTTTCTGGTTTAGTAGGAGGGGCGTTAAAAAAAGGGAAAAATTCATGTAACGAGTGCAGGAAAAGCGTTTTAGATGAACACAAATGGACTGTAAGTGGTGGGAGTAATGTGGGGGGGGTAGAGTCAGATTTTTTGTACACACTAATGTAATGGTTTTTGTGCTTTAATAAAAAGGACGTTGGCCATATCCAGTAATTAATTTACCAAAAAAAGATTTGGAATAAAAAATATTAGATGAATAAGATTTTTGTTAGTAATATTTTATTTTTATTTTTATTTTTGAATAATTCTATCAATAATTTTTTACATTATTCTTAATTCTAATCATAATCCTAATTATAATGCTTTTAAGATTATAATTAATAATAATGATATTGGAATTAGAATTTAATTAATAATTATAATAATTTTAGTTATTTTATTTTAATTTTTATTTGTATTTATCAATGTTTTAAAATTAATAAAATTTGGAAAAATAAAAAGTGGCAATGTCAAATAGTTTAAGATTTAATTTAAATTTTTATTTTAATTTCGTGTAATCTTTTATATGCTAATTTATGGATGTGCTTTAATTTAAATTTTATTTTATTATTTTTAATAGTAAATCTAATCATAATCCTATTTAAGATTATAATAATAATAATAATAATATTGCAAATCTATAATTAATTAATAATTGCAATAATTTTAGTTATTTTATTTTAATTTTTATTTGTATTTATCAATGTTTTAAAATTAATAAAATTTGGAAAATAAAAAGTGGCAATGTCAAATAGTTTAAGATTTAATTTAAGTTTTTATTTTAATTGTGTAATCTTTATATGCTAATTTATGGATGTGCTTTAATTTAAATTTTATTTTATTATTTGAATAGTGTAAATCTAATCATAATCCTAATTATAATGCTTTTAAGATTATAATAATTAATAATAATAATATTGGAAGTAGAATTTAATTAATAATTGTAATAATTTTAGTTATTTTATTTTAATTTTATTTGTATTTATCAATGTTTAAAATTAATAAAATTTGGAAAATAAAAAGTGCAATGTCAAATAGTTTAAGATTTAATTTAAATTTTTATTTTAATAGGTAAATCCAAATCTCTATAAAATAGTTATTTAATTTTTGTGAGATTTTCTTTAATAAAAAATAAAAAATTACATACATTCAAATAAAAAAATGTAAAAATAAATAGAAAGATTTTAATGAAATGATTAATAAAGCAAAAAATCATTCTAAAAAAAAATGTTAAATTTACCTTGCTTTCCTACAAATTTGCTAACACTTCAAATTTCTTAGTCATTGAAGATAAATATTTTTTACAAATTTTAAAGTTAAGTATTTAACATGTTCACTTTTAAAAGATTAAATTATATTTGTTCACTTTAAAAGATTAAAATTATATTTGAACAACATAAAACTCTAGTTTTAATTGGTTCAAAACCAACTTATTAATAACTAATTAACAAAATGATTTGAAGAACTCTTTGCTGCATAAAATATTTATAAATATACATGTAACTTATTATTCTATTTATAAACTGCATAAAATCTTCTACTTGTCTCAAAATTATTTTATTTTTTCTTGTTTGATTAACTAGTTTATCTATCTTAATATTAATTTATATATTATACACCGAGATAATATCATTTAGAAGACATGTGATTAAAGAAAAAGCACAAAAGAGTGCAAGAGCACAAACCAAACCACCGAGGAATGAAAAATGTCTCAAAACACATGAAGAAGCCATGGACTCCAATCTGTTGTTTTCCAGCCATGGACTCCAAAACCAATCTGTTGTTTTCCATTTTTTATTGTGCATTTTGATTTATCCATTGTGAGTCGTGACATCTCTAAGAAAAGTTTTTGCAAGCACAGTTTCTCCTCTCACCAACAATACAAGATATATCTTAATCGTTGCGACTTTAGTGAGATTAAATCTTGTAATGTTGGTAGAAAGAATGTGTGTTGATGATGAGAGTAGAAATTGTTCTTGATGATGAGAGAGAAATTGTGCTTGCTTGAAGATGTCACAATGGAATACATGAATTTATTGTTGCAATAAAATCAAAGATTTATGAAATGGTGGCTTTATTAAAGTGTTTTTAATCAATTTAGAAACTTAACACTTATGTTTTTTTAATTCGTTTTATAAACTTAACACTAATGTTTTTTTAATTCATTTTAAAAACGCTTTTGTTTGTCGTCATAGATTATTTGCCACATATTAGAAGATACTATATATATTATAACTTGTAATTACTTGTAGATTGTATAGAAATAATTGATTTTTGTTTTTTGATTTTTACATATATATTATAACTTGCAATTACTGCAGTAGATATAAAAAATATTTAAAACTGAGATTATTGTTTTTTGATTTTTCCATTTTGTATAGTTATTTGTTTTCGGTTTTTTCTTTTTTCCTTTTTCATGTTGTTTTACGATTTTTTCATTTTTAATTTTGTATTTTGATTTAACCATTTTTTATTTTTTTATTAATTTTTGTGTATTCAAATAAGCAACATAATTAATTAATTTTTGTTTATAGCTATGGTGTGCTTTTTGTTTTGTTTTTGTTTTAGGATATGAAGGGTATTATAAATGTGTTGAACCTCTCGTGTAATTATTAATAAATTTTTTCCTTTTAAAAAGCTTTGGGTGTTAAGGGCCGATTTTTGGGAACTATAAACATGAATATTTTTTTGTCATTTTTTAGGTATTTTTTTCACCAACTATTGTAATCATAATTGATTATAAAAACAAAAAAAGTAAAAAAAATAAAAGTCAAGATGAATTTTATAAGCAAAATATCTTAAATTTACTTTTTCATAATTTTATTGGTTCAAATATTTGAGATCAATTTTAAAAAATAAGAATAAAAAATAGTTATTTTAGTACCCATGATCCCTAAACCAAGGAAAAAATAGTCATAAAAAATTCATACTTCACAAAGAGATATGCACACTTTGATAATATTTATAATTTATCATTTCATCATTTAAATTTTATATTATAATTATAATTATTAAAAATATTATAATGTCTTTACATTAGAAAAAATACTAATATTATTTTTAAATAATAAAATTTAAAAATAAATCATTTTTACAAATAGGATATGCACACTTAAATAATATAATTACTAGCATACATATATTAAATATTAATATATATAAAATAAGCCGAGAGTTATCCTTCTCGAGGCTAAAATTTATATTTAAAATTAAAATAATATTGTATAAAGTATTCACTTGA